>PVKM010016509.1:0-26763 GCA_004027735.1 Carollia perspicillata
AGTTTTTTAATAGGAGAAAGTTTATTAAGACAGTTACAGAGGTAGAAGTGAACTGTAAAAGAAATGGGCTCAGGAAACAAGTTACAGCAAAAGAAGGGTCCTTGGGGCTCAGGAGAGAGAGAGAGAGAGAGAGAGAGAGGGAGGGAGGGAGGGAGGGAGGGAGGGGAAAGAGGGAGGGAGAGGGAGGGAAGGGGAGGGAGGGAGAGAGAGAGAGAGAGAGAGAGAAAGGGAGAGAGGCACTGCTTGCACCCTGGGGAAAGAAGGGGATGGGGAAAGGCGTTGGTGTGCTCCATAGAGAGAGCCACTAGATACTGCCTATTAGTCCATAGAGAAAATACATGTCATATGACGTGAACAGCTACATTTGTCTGTTTCTTCACATGTCCTTTGTCTTTTCAACTTTGTTTCTATCTTAGAGGAAACACTTTTATTCTTTGTTTGTAAGATTAACCCCTCTACTTGCACTATTTATCTTATCTCCTGAATTCTTTGGAGGCTTCTGCTATCATTTATTCCCTTTTGGGTGAGTGTAGTTTCTGAGCATCTTCAGGTTTCTCTCCTCAGCCTCTGAGAATGGCTCTAGTCTCTTCTAAAGTAGCCTTCCTTCTATAGGGCTTCTTCATCTTGGAGTTTGCTGTTCTCACTTTCTTTTTCTCAGTCTCTCATAGCCAGCCGCCAGGATCTCAGTTACACTAATACAACTTATATTTCTAAAGTCATTTAGTAATAACAATGGTGATGCTAATGAAATAAAATAGTTACTGTTTGAATCCTGCTCAGCACTATTCTAGGTACTTTACATGGGGTCTCATTTAATTCTCACAACAATCCTCTGAGGTAGTATACTCTAGGGTCAAAACCTTTAACACCATTTGCATGGTTTTGAACCTAGTTGTACTGCTTACAAGTGAGATCATATCTGTAGAACCTTAGATTTAGAAATTCTCTGTTTTAGTTGCTGAATCTGTAAGTTTAGAACATGCCTACCAACCTATCTCAAAAGGAAACTGAGACACAAAGAATTTAAGTAACCCAAGATCATATAGATTTACATGATTTGAGATTGAAACCCAGTTTTGTTAACCACTTTGCTCTCTTTTCAGTGCCTTTAGTGACCCAGTTGATAAAGCCAGTGGTCTATTACTTTTTATTCTTCCCGATCTTCCTGTAGCAATCGGTAGTATGTCTCCTCTTTTACATATTAAAACTCTTTTCTCTGCTGGTTTTTACATCACTGGGACCTTGATTCACCTTGTACCCCAAGTGACATCTAAACTTTATTTTCCTCTTTTTTTGTCTACTCCCTAAATGTTGTTTTTTTGAGGTTTGCTCTCCTCTCTTACCCTTCACTATGAACTTATTATAGGACCAGAAGTTCAGGTTGTAATTTCCGAAATCTCTAGGCTAGACCTTTTTCCTAAATTCCAGATTTTTTTATTTCAACTTGAATGCCCTGTAGGCATCTGAATTTCAATATGGTGATGACTCTTGAGTATTGTAGTATTGTGACTTGAATATATCACATCTGATTAAAATATGGCTTTTTTTGGTTGTTGCTCAGTCTATTTATGTGGCTGAAGATAAGCCAGTTCTGGGAGCTGGGGAAAATGTTGGTTCCCTGTTTCTTATTTACTTGTGCTTACATTAATACTTTCTGAAGTTTATTTCTGTGGAAGAATCTTTTAAAGTGATTATTTTTTGAGGGTTAGGTTATCTAAAACTACATACTATCCTTAAAGCCGTTCAGTGAAACTATGACATCTTGTAATATGCTGAAATAGAATTGGAGAGGGAGAATACATCCTTTGGTAAAGTATGTGATATGTGACAGCTGACATACAGAATGACTGAGGATGCCAGTGTCAGTTTATATATTGAATATTATTATTATTTTTAAACTCACTTTAGTTTTTATTTATTTCTTTTAAAATTATTTATTTTTGTTCAAGTACAATTGTCTGCATTTACCTCCACCACTCCCCTCCCACGCCAGCCATGCCCACCTCCCTCCCCTGCTTTTACACCGCCCCCCACCCCCACAATGTGTTCTTTATAGTTGTTCCTGAAAACCCTTCCCCTGACATTATTGCCTCCCACTTCCGCTCTGGTTACTGTCAGATTGTTATTAATTTCAGTGTCTCTGGTTATATTTTGCTTGCTTTTTTCTTTTGTTGATTAGGTTCCTGTTAAAGGTGAGATCATATGGTATTTGTCTTTTACTGCCTGGCTTATTTCACTTAACATATGCTTTCCAGTTCCATCCATGCTGTTGCATAGGGTAGGAGCTCCTTCTTTCTTTCTGCTATGTAGTATTCCATTGTGTAAATGTACCATAGTTTTTGATCCATTCATTTACTGATGGGCACTTAGGTTGCTTCCAACACTTGGCTATTGTAAATTGTGCTGCTATGAATGTTGGGGTACATAGGTTCTTTTGGATTGGTGTTTCAGGTTTCTTAGGATATAATCTCAGCAGTGGAATTGCTGGGTCAAAAGGCAGATCCATTTTTAGTTTTCTGAGGAAATTCCATATTGTTTTCCACAGTGGGTGCACCAGTATGCATTCCACCAATAGTGTACTAGGGTTCCCTTTTCTCTACATCCTCTCCAACATTTGTTTGTTGATTTGTTTATGATGGCCATTCTGACTGGTGTGAGGTGGTATCTCATTGTGGTTTTAATTTGTATCTCTCTGATGGCTAGTGATGTTGAGCATCTTTTCCTATGTCTCTGGGCCCTCTGTATGTCCTCCTTGGAGAAGTGTCTGTTCAGTTCCTTTGCCCATTTTTTAATTGGGTGGTTTGTTTTCCTGGAGTGGAGTCGTGTGAGTTCTTTACGTATTTTGGAGATCAAACCCTTGTCTGAGGTATCATTGGCAAATATGTTTTCCCATATAGTTAGTTCTCGTTTCATTTTAATGCTATTTTCTTTAGCTGTGCAGAAGCTTTTTATTTTGATGAGATCCCATTTGTTTATTCTTTCATTTATGTCCCTTGCTCTAGGGAACATGCTGGTGAAAATATTGCTGTGTGGAATATCTGAGATTTCTCTGCTTATGTTTTCCTCTAGGACTTTTATGGTGTTGCAAATTATATTTAAGTCTTTTATCCACCTTGGATTTATTTTTGTGTATGGTGTAAGTTGGTGATTAACTTTCTTTTTTTTTTGCACGTAGCTGTCCAGATCTCCCAACGCCATTTGTTGAAGAGGCTATTTTTACTCCATTTTATGCTTCTGCCCCTTTGTCAAATATTAATTGACCATAGAGATTTGGGTTTATTTCTGGGATCTCTATTCTGTTCCATTGGTCTATGTGTCTGTTCTTATGCCAGTACCAGGCTGTTTGTTTTCAATGGCCTTGTAATACAGTTTGGTATCAGGTATTGTGATCCCTCCTACTTTGCTCTTTTTTCTCAGAATTCCTGCAGCTATTTGAGGTCATTTATGGTTCCATATAAATTTTGGAAATGTTTGTTCTATATCTGTGAAATATGCCATTGGTACTTTAATAGGGATTACAATGAATCTATAAATTGCTTTGGGTAGTATGGACATTTTGATGATGTTAATTCTTCTGATACATGAGCATGGTACATGCTTCCATTTGTTTGTGTCTTCCTTAATTTATTTCTTTAGTATTGTGTAGTTTTCTGAGTACAAAATTAAAAAAAATTATTACATAACTAAAAAAATTATTAGTAAATTTTATTTCTTCCTTTTTTCTTTAGATTAAATATACAAATAAAATTTGATACATTTTTTCCTTGTATCTTGGTGGATTGTTTTATGTACCTTCTGGGATATGCATAGTCAACTTTGAATATTAGTGATCCCCTTTATAGAATAAAGGTTAAACTGTTCACATTTTGTTTTAACTTAAGTTTCAAGAGGCATTTTACTTCTGTAGCCACTTCCCTTTTCATGGCATATCTCACAGCTTCATTAAACTATTCATATCTCCTTGTCTTACCAGCATATACATCACATCTTTTGGGGACTCAGCTTTTCCTGAGAAGGTAGTACAATACAGTGGCTAATCGTATAGGCCATAGTTTCTGACTGATGGAGAAATCTGACTGGATTTTCATGGGAAGTTCTGTTGCATTGGACTACTGAACTTTGATGTGCTTTATTTCTTTACCTGCAAAATAAGGATACTAATAGTGTCAATTTACTGAGTTGTTGGGAAGATTATTTCAGTGAAATTATACATGTAAAATACCTGGCATACAGTGAATTCTTTTTATTTTTCTTTATTCCTTACCTGAGGATATGTTTATTGTTTTAGGAAAAAAGAGAGGAAGGAAGAGACAGAGAGAGCTTGAGGGAGAGAGATAGAGAGAAACAGAAACATCAATGTGAGAGAGAAACATCTATTGGTTGACTCCTGCATGTCCCTGACAGGGGAGCAATCTGCAGCCTAGGTCTGTGCCCTGACTAGTAGACAAACCACAACCTTTTGGTGTACTGTGCGATGCTCCAGCCAACTGAGCCACCTGTCCAGGGCCCATGAACTCTTTATAAGTGATACCAATTGTTATCAATTCTAAGAAGCCTTTAAAAATATTTACATTTGTAATCAAGATGTATGTGTATATTTACAGTATTGTTTATATCACTCCCACAAAGGTGTTATTAAATTAAAAGTGCACTTTTATTGTGGATGACATTTTCAAATTAAGAAAATATCTTGGTGACTGCCTTTCTTGTGCTCTTAGCGTTTGTTTGTACATATGTGTTTTAGGATTTAGTGTTTTATTTATGAAGCTGTTATTTTGCCTCTTATCCATTTCTTCTTTTGTCTTGTAAACTTTTCAAAGTCAAGGATCTCCTTTGTACTTGCAGCATATAAACATATCACCTAGTACATAGGCTGTCAATAGAGCTTGATTGAAAGAGTCTCCTTATTTTTTCCCTACTAATATAGTATTAATTTTGCACCCTTTAACAGTCAAGGTGTATTGTATAATATTAAAATATAGTCATTAGATTTGCATTTTGGTGTTTCTCAAGTCCACATTGATTTTTTTTGGTAGTCTAATATGGCTAATATTTAAATTATAAAATAATTCCTGATCTTAAAAGTTATATACAAATGGAAATTCTGCTTTTATTTTGCAAGAACGCTTACTGAAGATGTCCCTAGAGGAAAGACGTAAAGAATACATAAGGGACTATGTTCCCCTGAACACTATCCTATCATGGAAGGAGGAGGTGAAGGGCAAGAGCCAAAATGATGGTAAGTTTCTCAGAATATTTTTCAGGTAGATGCTGTTGCTATTTTTTTTATGACTTCTGCAGGATAATTTTTGACAAAAATGACTAACAGGCATTCAATAAAGAGATAACAGTTTTGCTATTTGCAATCAGTGTTGGTTGTCATTTAATTATTTTTAGCAACCTATCATATATTATTTAAACTTAGAAAATTATTATTTTTTATTTATTTTATTTTATTTTTTTATCCTAACCCTAATCATTCTGAAATACACCAAAATTATATTATGGTATTCTGTTATGGGCACTATTAAAAATTACTTTGCAGTAGTTTTTGGAGCAAATGATATTAGGGATTGCTGCTTTGGTGGCATGCCCCTGAGTTTGTTTTGATTAAGTTAATTTATGTTGGATTTTTTCAAGTTTATTTTAAGGATTGGCTACAGTTCAAAGACAGTGCATCAAGAAGAATAGAGAAAACATATAACATTTCACATAACTTCGGGAAGAGTATATATTTTGCGTGGTCTGGTATTATGTCTACATGTAAAGTATTTGTATGACAAATTTACTGTATGGCAAATTTATTTTGATTTAATGAGAGTCTAGATTGAGGGAAAATGCATGTATTAGAATATAAATGAAATTTTAAGTATTATAAATGTTCATGGAAGAAAATTAACAAACAACATAATTTAATGCATGTTTAATATGTTTATCTCTGAATTAACAGTCATTGGTATTTATGGTGTGGATGTTAAGTTTGAAGAAACAGGGTGATTTATAGGATACGTAACAGTTGATAAAGAAAGGTAACTTTATAAAAGGGACTTAAAACATGCTGATTTCATAAATTGTGGTCTTTGATGGAAATATACAGGATGTTACTGCCCAGAATAAGAAGACTAGATGGAGTTCTTATTGACAAAATCTGTGAAATAACAGCTAAATGAAGCTTTAGTACTTGTGAAGAAAACACATTTACTTGAGAGTTTGGGCTTTGGATAGACTTTTGCTTTTCTAGGAGGGCAAATGTGTGCCCTTGAACAAGTTAGTGGGTAGTGGGTTTATCTCAATTTCTAATGGGGTCATTAGCTGATGGGATTTACACATTTGACCTGTGTGTGCAGTGTCCTAAGTAAACACAAGTTATTTTAATAATGGTTTAATTAAGACATCATTGGAAGAATAGGTAGTGGTGTGTAATGAAAAGAATACAGAACTAGAGATCAGAAGGACAGAATTCTGGTCCTTGTCTGACCTAGGACCACATGCTCTTAATGTTTGGATCTGTTATTCTTTTGTTTTTCAGAAACTGGTATTAAATATTTCAGCTTCATTTTTTTATGCTAGCAAATCTCTTTTTTCCAGTGCTTCATTCATGTGGTTTTCTTTCCTGGTCAGTTTTCTAAGGTTGCAGTACATGGTGTTTTTTTTTTTACAAAAATTGCCTCCTGAGATAGAAGTAGATTCCTATTGCTGACCCAATCATTGACAAAGCAGTAGTGATACTTGGGCTGCATTGCCCAGTGTTGGGTTGGCTCACCTCTGCATAGAGGCTTGGTCTTTATTTTGTTTGCTTCTACTTGAACATTCAGCATGCAACATTGTAGGTTGAACTGGGTTTTTATGAACTCAGTGTTGGATTTTTTAGAGACACCACACAGCAAAATATGTCCCCCAAATCAGTTAAGATACATTGAGTAGCATCTGACATTGCTATTCCTTAACAAGATCCCGTGCATTTAATCCTGTCTCCCAATATGAGCTTTATAAGTGGTTTACAACTACTCTGTGTATTTTAGTTTTTACCTTCATGGGTTTTGAAAATAACAGACCTTCATGGGAACTAGGTGATATGATCAAAATTTTATCTTTATTAAACAATGTTTTATTCTCTTTATCTAATGTTCTTGCTCCTCTCTGTTGTGACAGAAGTTGGTGACTGGCCTCTCCTTTTGCATGAAACAGAATGGTTCATTTTACATGTACTATCTGTTAATTTCTTTATCTGATACGTATCTTTTGTAAGTATTTTCTTCTACTGCTACATATTCAGTCTTAGTTAACTAAAATATTCGTCAAAATTTTAGTATTTTTACAGTTTGAAAGATCCTTGAAAATACAAATTAAATCATAAAGGACAACTATAGTTGAATTTTCATATTTTATTTTGAAGTGTTTAAGCTTATGCACTGTTTATAAATGTATATATATATATAAGTAGGTACTGATTTATAACAGTTTTATTTTTTACATATGAGATCAAACTAAGTTTTAAAGGAAGATAGTTTCTGATATTTAGGAAATGGGCAGTATTAATTGGACTAGCACAGTATATCAATTTTAAATTTAGTAGTTTAATTATCTTTATTTTCATAGAAGGTCATTTTGACCTTGAAATCTATGATTACATGGAAACTTCTCAAGCTATTGAAAAAAATTATTTTTTTACTTTGCTCAGTTTTCTTTTACTTTAATCAAATACTTCTTGTTATATTGTAAAAAGTTTTAAAAGGAGAGAGGCTGAATGTGTTAGTCATGCTTTGACTTTCACCTCTTATAATTAAAAGGAAGCCAAAAATTGCCAAAAATATAAAATCAGTGTTTGTGTAGAAAGGAGGAGGCAAGCAGATAATATAGGGTGGGGCAAAAGTAGGTTTGCAGTTGTGAATATGTGAAACAGAGTTTATTTTTATTATTTATTAATTATTGCATTATTTTCCATGTGAACAACTGTAAATCTGCTTTGGCCCCATTCTGTATTTTTACTTGATTTACTACTACTTTGGTAGTATTAGAAATCTATGGCTCAGAGGAGGAAAAGAATAGGAGATGATTACCAAAACAAAAATCCATTTGTTTTATTATTCATGTCCATATTTATCGGATACTATTAGTAAATCTTTGGAATTAGGTGCTTCTAATTAATTTTTCCTCTGTATTAGCAATTATTGTAATAATGCTATTTCATTTGTCAGTTGCCTTGTTGTAGGGAGTTTAAAAATGCTTGTCTCTCCTATTGTACTGTGTCTGTAACACCTGGAATAGTGCCTCATGCCTAGGTCGGCTCAATCAGTGTTAAGTAAGAATGCCTCAGAGGTTAACAGACTGCAGAGGGCAGTTCTTTTTATTTTTTCTCAAACTTTAAAATGAGCATTTAAATACATACATAAAAATAGAGAGTATAATGAAGATTTTTGTACCCATTACTCAGTTTTAACAGTTAATATGTGGCCATTTAATGAACTTAATTTAAATTTTTTATTTCATCTGTACCAGAGCTCTTAGTACCTTTTTCCCAGATTATTTTGAAGCAATTCTGGTACATAATATCAATTTTTATCTGTAAGTATATGTAAGTATACATATGTATGTACATGTAAAAGATAAGGAAACATTTTATTGTTTTATTATAACCACAATACTGTCATCACACCTAAAAACTAATAATTCTTTAATATAATTAAATATCCAATTAGTATTTCTATTTTTCCCATTGTGTCACAAAAGGTTTTGCTTTTTTTGTACAGTTGGTTGTGGTAGAGTCAAATATGAGGTCTACATATTGCTTTTAATTGATGTATTTCCTGAGTCTTCTTTAATCCGTAAGTTGTTTTTTCTCTGTTCTTTTTTCCCCTTTCTAATTTATTTGATGAATAAAGTAGATTGATTGTCTTATAGAATTTTTCATGTGTTGCAGTTTGCTGACTGCATCTTTGTGGTTTAATTTAACATGTTCCTCTATCCCCTGTGTTTCTTATGAACTGGTAAATACAGAGGCTTGATCAGACTTGGGTTTAAATTTTTTGAAAGAGTACTTTATGGATTATTGTGCTTTTGTATAATATTAGAAGGTACATAATGTCTGCTTCTCTCTCTCTCTGTGGTGATAAAACTGATCACTAGTTTAAGTATTATCAGGCTAATTCATCCATTGTAAAGTTGCCTATCAACTTTTCACCTAAATGATTTTAGTAGCAATTGATGATCATTACTTTTTAGGGGTTACAAAATGGTGTTATTTTAGTATTGTCATTTATTCATCATTTATTAGTTGGACTATAAATTGTTTTTTTAATCAACTTTTTTTTTTGTTTTCATGTGATACAGTTTAGACAGAAAAGGCAGAAAAAATGCTAGATTTTTTTTAGACAGAAAAGGCAGAAAAAATGCTAGATTTTTTTTTTACCAGTTTTCAGATTGAATTGGTTGTATAAAATATAAAATGACTGAATGGTTAGAAAAATGGTATTTAAAACAGGATAGAACTTAGTAGGGATAAAAAAAAAAACTTTGAAAGGAATGTTTCCTGTTTAATCATTTGATGTCGATTCCTTTTTATTCTGTCATACTGAGTTTGAACACTATAATTTAAAAGTAAAATATCTGGAGAAGCAGAAGTCTCAGAGCAAAACACTCACGCTTCTTAGATACAAATCTTTTACATTGAGTGGGTAGTGGTTTCTCCCTACTCTTACATGATCTTAAAATGAATTTAATTTAGAAAAACAGAAATCTGTTTTGACTTAAGTAACTAAGACCACTCTGACTTCTTTGAACAATTATTTGTGAAGTTTCGATCACCTGAAATAAGTAGAACTTATATTTCACTTATATTTAAAGTGAAAAATAAGTAGACATTTTTCACTTTAGAAGTGAAGATTAGGATCAAGACTGACATCCTAAAATGGCCTGTACTTTTTAATGATCTGGCCCCTTTCTTCTTTATTCTCTTTTCTACAACTTCCTTTCTTGGTCTTTGAATCTTGCTACACTGTCCTTTCTATGTCTTGCATGTTCTGTGTTTCCTTCCACTACTGAATCTTCTGATATTTTTTTCATCACTACTCTCACCTTCCTAATTTTTCTCAGCTTTCAGTTCTCAGCTTGAAACCCTTCTATTCTCCCTGAAGTCTTCTCTGTGTTCTTACTCTGTAACAGATTCCTTTATTATATACTTTCATAGAGCTACGTTCCTCTTCATAGAACATTTATGTCAATTTTTTTAACATACTCATTCTTAAGATTTTCTGATTATGGTCAATTTCCATATGAGATTGTAATAGCCATGAAGATAGGAATGTTGGTGTTTTAATTCTTCCTTTTATCCCTAGCATCCAGCATAGTACTTGGTGCACAGTAGATATTAAGAAAATATTTGTTGTGTTAATTGAATAAATGATAAATTATTGTGTGATGATATTTTCATGCATTATTTCCTCTCTTCCCATCTTTTTTATATTGTTTTTTAAAGACTTGTGGAAATGATAGGATTAGAATTAAGGCAGATGCTTTTTAATATAGGTAGTTTTTAAATATAAGGTCAGTTTTATTAAGTTTTAAAAGATAGATAGCTCAGTAATAATTTCAATAAAGGTTTTAATGAACTGTTACATAGATGCTTAACTAGTTGATACAAAGATGAGAATTTATATGTTATGTGTATTCATTAACATTATATAGTATTATTGATAGTACTTAGTAACTAAACTTCATGATTTCAATTTCTGTGAGTTTAGATGTCAACAGCTTAAGTTAAATGAGTGTAAGTGTAACAATTTAGTAACACTTCAGAACATTAATATACTAATGTTTTGAAGTGTTGAAAACTCTTGAAGTATTGCCATTCTAAATGCCTTTACTTCAGCATTGCTTCTTGACAAGTAAAGCATTTGTAAGAAATTACTTCAATGCTATATTCTTTTCAAACCCTTTACTCAGTTGGTTTGCTTCAAAAAAGGACTTTGCTACAAAGAATGTGTTTGCCCATGGAAAAATTAAGATAAATAGACCAAATAATTTCCAAGAATTTTGAGAATAAATGGCATTAATGTTACTACTAAGCTTTTTTGGTGTCATGAGCTTTGACCGGTGTGGCTTGCTTGGTTGGAGTGTCATCCTATAAACTTAAGGGTCCCGAGTTCAATTTCTGGTCAGGGCACATGTGTGGGTAGTGCATTTGGTCCCAGTGGTCAGGGTGTGTTGGGAGAGGCAACGGGTTGATGTTTTTTCTCTCTTTCTTCCTCTCTTCCCCTTGCTCTAATAAACAAATAAACAAACAAAAACCTGGTGTTGTAGTAATCACTGGAAACTAAGTGCTACTCAGATAAAAATTTTTTGTGTGTAATCATATTCTATGTGAAGGTGTGAACGCTGGTTTAGGCAGACATTTGTGAAGTGAGGTTAACGTGTAAAATGGAGAATTCATGATTCACCACATGGTTTTGTTTTTCTGCCACCATTACTTCTTTCTTAGTCTTTTAAACGACTTTCCAAGATTATTTTAACAAGCTATAGATAAGTTTTATTGTGCATTGTAGTGTATACCACTAAATGCCATGTATTTTTTTTGTATTTAAGCTTGTTTTTAAAATAATGTACTAGAAATAAAAAATCACATATCTATAAACATGACTTGGTGTGGAGACCACAAAATGAAAAGTTTTACTGTGTATTTCCTAAGTTTCACCAGTTTCCATAATTTCACCACAGATTTTGTGTTTTCTTTTTAACCCATTAAATGAATTATACTAATAAATGTGAATTTTACTTAAATACATTTTGATCAGTGTGGACAGATACTTAGAGATGGGTTACAGAGAAGTAGCAGCTAAAGCCCTCCTTTTCCTTTCTTTTCTTTTTTCTCTCTGGTTGTCTTTCTGTATGAAATAGTCTTTATAAAGTCTTTGTTTTTTCTGAAATATTTAGTTACTGAATTTTCATATAAGCATTCAAAACCAGGATTTAAATACAATTTATGGTTTACCTAAGCTTTTGATTTAGAAGCAAGTTGAAGATTGCTGATAAAACAAGTACTAAAATATAGATAATAAATATAGCTCAATGAAGTTCATATGCCTGGTGGTATTCATATCTCAGCCAAAAATGTGTGTGCCTTTGCAGGTCTGGAAATACTGAGGTTTAGTTTGGTCTATCTTTAGGGCAGGCTGTTGATTTCAGATTGCTGTTTTTTCCCTAGAGACTGGACTCAGATATATTCAGTTTTTCAAGAATGCAGACTATCCCAACAAAGAGGGGATTATATCAATACAAATGGCCAGCATATATATGGAAAAAATGTTCAACTTCATTAGCTCTTAGGGAAATGCAAATCAAAACTACAGCGAGATACCACCTCACACCTGTTAGAATGACTACTATCAAGAAAACAGGTAATAAGTGTTGGAGAGGTTGTGGAGAAAAAGGAACCCTCATTCACTGCTGGTGGGAATGTATATTGGTACAGCTACTGTGGAAAATAATATGGTGTGATTCCTCAAAAAAATTAAAAAGAGTTGCCATATGACCCAGCAGTCCCTCTTCTGGATATCTACCTGAAAAACCAAAAACATTTATTTGCAAAGATAATGGAACCCTATCTTTGTTGTAGCATTATTCACAGTGGCCAAGACATAGAGACAAGCAAACTGTCCTTTCATAGAGGATTAGGTAAAGAAGTTATGCTACATGTGTACTGTGTAATACTACTTAGCCATAAGAAAAGATGAAATATGTTTGCGACAATGTGAACGGATCATGAGAATATGCTAAATGAAATGTCAGTGAGAGAAAGCTAAGAGCCATATGATTTCACTTATATGTAGGATATAAAACTGAAACTCATTGACACAGACAACAGCATAGTGACCAGAGGGAAGGTGGTGGGGGAGGTTAAAGGTGAGGGAGGCCAAATACATGGTGACAGAAGATGATTTGACTTTGGATGCTGGGCACATAATGCAATATACAGATCATGTATCATAGAAATGTATACCTGAGACCTGTATGACCCTATGAACCAATGTTACCCCAGTAAATTTAATTAAAAATAAGTAAAATAAATTAAAAAATAAATAGTAACGTATCTACACACAAAGGTTGTATGAAAGTAGTAGATTTTTGATATTCTGTGACTCCAAGTTAGATCCAGTGCTGAAACTGAATCTTGGGCAAGTTACTTAAATTTTCAAATACTCAGTTTAATCATCTATAAAATCTAGATAATAATATTAGCCACCTTTCAGAGATACTGTGATAATTCAAAATATTGTATGTGAAGCTCTACATGTAACTCTTTTAAAAAAGGAAGTAACAGAGATTTCCCAAAATGTACAATTCTTTTGCATTAGTGATTCTGTTGGGGTAAATAACTTTTTTCCCTTTTTTATTGGTGATGTAAGTTGAGGATTAATGTTAAATACCCATTAGACACATGCTATTTGGGGTAACTTTCATTATTCGATATACATGTATCTTTCATGTAACATGTTTGGCATCATATCTCAATTCTGCTATTATGTACTCTTGCCAAGAACCTGCGACCAATCTAAACTTGTTTCTTCATACGTTAGTTACCACATGGGGGCTGTTTATTTCTCCTTCTTGAGGTTGTCATAATTAATTGAGAGAGAACATCAGTGAGCCTAGACAACCCAAAACTCTCTTATTCTAGAATGCACTGTCTTCTTGCATGAAACTTCTTGTGATTCTGTATTCATGGCTACTATTATCTATGCTCTTAGCCAATGTAAAGTAAATTTTTTCTCTGTGCTTATAACTATAAGTACAACACATGTACAGTTTGCATTTATACTATTTGCTTTAGAAGGTAGAAACTGCTTTGAAATTTTATAGGGCCTAGTGGAGGTCTGTGTGTATGTATTCATTTAGTAGTTTTGGTAAGCATACTAAATAGAATTATAACTGCTCAAGAAAGATTTTTTTAAGACGATTTATGTCTTTCACAAATAACAAACATATATGCTCTATAGTCCTCTCATTCAGGTGGTATGTGGCTGGGCAGAGGTAAAAATGTTTATCTGACAATTTACAATACATAATGCTTTTCTTATCCAAATAACTACTTCAGATTTCTGGTAACTTGACTTGGTCCATAAGTGTGTTTAAAAATCTTTTAACCATTTTAAAGTGTGCAATTCAGTGGCTTTAAGTACATTTAAAATGTTCTGCAACCATCATCACTACCCATTTCCAAAACTTTTTCATCTTCCTAAACAGAAACTGTGTACCCATTAAATAATTACTACTTATTCTTTCCTCTCACCCAGCTTCTGGTACTCTCTCTTCTTTTTTCTGTCTTTATAATTTTACCTGTCATAGACTTCATATAAGTAGAATTGTACAATATTTGTCCTTTATTTCTGGCTTATTTCACTTAGCATGCTGCTTCTGTGTTCATCCATATTATAGCATGTATCAGATTTCATTACTTTTTAAGGTTGGATAATATTTCACTGTATGTATATATCACATTTTATTCATTTACTCATCTGTAAAGATGTTGGGGTTGTTTTTACCTTTTGACTCTTGTGAGTAATGCTTCTATGAGCATTGATGTCCAAGTTTCTGAGTCTCTGCTTTCAGTTCTTTTGGGTATAAAACTAGGAGTGGAATTGCTTGATCATATGGTAATTCTATGTTGGTTTAACTTTTTCAGGAATCACAGAACTGTTTTCTACAGCAGCTATACCATTATTTAATTCCCATCTGCAAGGCACAGGGGTTCTTCCACATTCTCTCAAATGCTTGTCATTTTCTTTTTTAAAAAGAAAATAATATTAAAATCATTTCTTTCAGCAGTGTTTTGTAGTTTTCAGTATACAAGTCTTTCAACTCTTTGGTTAAATTTATTACTAAGTATTTTATTCTTTTTAATGTTAGTATAAATGGAATTAAAAAAAAGTCCTTATTAGTTGTTCATTGCTAGTATACAGAAATGCAGTTGATCTTTGTGTGTTGATTTTGTATTCTGCAACTTTCCTGAATTGATGCTAATAATCTTTTGGGTTTCTACATATATGATCATGTTATCTATAAACAGATAATTTTAGTTTTTTCTATTTAATACAAGGCATGTATTCCTTTTAAGCTGCTGCTGAATTCAGTTTGTACTTTGTTAAGGGTTTTTGCATAGTTATTCACAAGGAATATCAGTCTGCAGTTTTCTTATATTGGCATATCATTTTATTGTGCTTCACTTTATTATGATTGACAGATATGGCATTTTACAAATTGAAGGCAAGACCCTCCACCAGCAAGTAGATTATGAATTGCTTTAGTATGGTACTTTATTGTGGTGGTCTGGAACTGAACCACAGTATCTTCGAGGTATGCGTATAGTGTCTTTTTCTGGCGTTGGTATTGGATTATGTTCATAATATAAAATGCATTAGGAATGTTTCCTTCCTCTTAAATTTTTTGGAAGAATTTGAGAAGGATTAGTGTTTATTCTCTCAGTGTTTGGTGGGATTTATCAATGATGCCTTCCAGTCCTGGGTGTTTTTAGTTGGAAGGTTTTTGATAGCCGATTAAATCTCCTTACTAGTTACAGATCTATTCAGATTCTCTATTTCTCTGAGTCAGTTTTGGTAGATATTTCTACTGTATTTCTAGGTACTTGTCCATTTCATGTAGGTTATCCAAGTTGTTGATGTATAGTTGTTCAAGAAAATCCTCAAGAAAATATTAGCAAACAAAATACATCAATACATCAGAACGGTCATACACCATGATCAAGTGGGATTTATTTCAGAGATGGAATAATGGGACAATATTTGCATATCAATGAATGTGATACACTACAAAATGAAGGATAAAAACTACATGGTAGTGTCAATAGATGCATGAAAACCATTGGATAAAATCCAGCACCCATTAATGATAAAAACTTTCAGCAAAGTGGGAATAGGGTGAACATTGCTAAACATAATAAGGCCGTATATGACCAACCCACTACCAGCATCATATTCAGCAGGCAAAAACTACAAGCATTCTCCTTATCGGGAATAAGACAAGGTTGCTTGCTTTCACCTGTCATATACAATAGAGTACTGGAAGTCCTAGCCATTGTTAAATAGACAAGAGAAGAAATAGAAGGCATCCAAATTGGAAAGGAAGAAGTAAAATCATATTTACAGATGACATGATACTGTACATAGAGAACCCTGAACATTCCACTAAAAACTACTAGAACTAATAAATGAATTCAGCCAAGTAGCAGGATACAAAATTAATACCAGAAATCAGTTGCGTTTTTATATGCCATTAATGTATTATCAATAAAGGAAATTAAGAAAACAATCCCATTCATGATTATTTCAAAAGTAATAAAATCCCCAGGAGTAAATCTTACCAGTGATGTATAAAAAGACCTGTACTTGAAAATTATAAGACACTGAAGAAGGAAACTGAAGAAGATACAAGTAAGTAGAAGCACATACTGTGTTCATGGGTAGGAAGAATTAACATCATTAAAATGTCCATGCTACACAAAGTAATCCATAGATTCAGTGCAATTCCTCTCAAGGTTCCAGTGACATATTTCTTAGAACTAGGTCAAATATTTCAGAAATTCATATGGAATTATGAAAGACCCTGCATAGCAACAGCGATCCTGAGAAAGATCGTGATAAAATGCTGCCTGATAGTAAGCTATACTATAAGGCCATAGTAATTAAAGCAGCATGTTACTAACATAAAAACAAACACATCAGTCAGGGGAACAGAATAGAGGGCCCAGAAAAAAATCCACACCTTTATAGTCAATTAATTAATTTGGCACAGGTGGCTAGCACATACAATGGTATATAGATAGTTTATTCCATAAGTGGTGTTGGTAAAATTGAACAGGTAAGTGCAGGAAAATGAAACTAAACCACCTTCTTACCTTACACACAGAAATAAATTCAAAATGAATTAAAGACTTACATGTCATACCCCAAACCATGAAAATGCTAGAAAAAAACATAGCAATATCTCATACATTGCTTGTAGTAACATTTTGTTTGATATATCAACTAAGGCAAGGGAAACAAACACACACACACAAAAACCAAATGGACTATATCAAACTAAAAATTGTTTTTCACAGCAAAGGAAACCATCTACAAAATAAAATTTTGTAAAACAATCCACTGAATGGGAGAACATATTTGCTGATACATCTGTATTTCAGATACATCTGAAACCAAAATTTATAAAGAACTTACAAATCACCACCAAAAAACCCCAAACAGTCCAATTAAAAAGTGGGCAAAGGATCTGAATAAACATTTCTCTAAAGAGAACATACTATGGCCCATAGACACATGAAAAGATCCTCAACATCACTAATCATCAGAGAATTGCAAATTAAAACCACAATGAAACATCACCTCAAACCAGTCGGAGTGGCTATCATCAATAATTCGACATACAGGTGTTGGCTAGGATCTGGAGTAGGGGGACCTTTTTTCATTGTTGGTGAGAATGAAGAATGAGCGTCCACTGTGGAAAGTAGTATGGCATTACCTTAAAAAATTAAAAATGGACCTGCCTTATGACCTAGTGATTTCCTGTCTGGGAATTTATCAGAAGAAACCTGAAACACGAATTCAAAAGTACATTAGCACTGCTATGTTCATTGCAGCATTATTTATAATTGCCAAGATGGGGAAGCAGTCCAAGTTTCAATCAGTATATGAGTGGCTAAAATTAATTTGTATTTTTTATTGATATAATATAGAGAAAGCTTATTCAAACATTTTATTTTTTCCCCTTGTCAGCACTTAAATTCATTATTCAGAAAATATAGGGGTCAAGTAGTATAGGTAAACAAAAAATGGTCAATGTGCCTATTTTTTAAATTATTCAGACAGCAGTTAGGAATTCAGTAATGTAGAAGTCATGTTTATGATGTTTAGAAGCCTTTAGTTTTCTTGTCAGCGGTGATTTAGTGAGACTAATATTTTATTAATCTTCAGTTTTTGGCAATGCCAGGAATGTGTTCTATTTTCAAAATATTTTGCTTAACATATTTACTGTTTTTGAAGTGTATTCAGTATCTAATTCATATTCAAAGTATAGATTAAAATTCAGTTGGTTGTTCCTCATAAGTACAAAAAATTTTTTCCAAGTAGAGATTTTCCATTGTATCTCATAGAAAGTAAATTTTTGAGATGGAGATTCACTGATCTTCCATGTGTTAGTACTGTAAATTTAGCTCTCACTTTAGACTTTGGCTTCATTTTAGAGTGATCTTGGTGGGCTCTTGGTATCCACTTAGAGCATATGCGGTGATTACTTAACATTTAAAACTTAGAATAATTATTGCATTAGCTATAATTTACTAATACAGTGGTTTATGTTGTTAACTTTATTAACTGTAATGTGTTTTTTTAAAAAATACTTATAAAAACTGAACTGATCTTTGTTCTTCCTTGAGATCCTTATCGTGGTCTAGGTACATAGAGCTTGAAAAGGTTAAGCATTTCACATGATACCTGATAGATTCTTTTAATGATGAAAGTCTAACCTTTATTTTAAAGAGTATTGCGGAAAGAAAGGAGGAGCTCCTACCCTTTGTGACAACATGGATGGAACTGGAAAACATGCTTAGCAAAGTAAGCCAGGCTGTGAAAGACAAATAGCATATGATCTCATGTTTAACAGGAGCCTAAACAATAAAACAAACAAACAAGCAAAATATAACCAAAGACACTGAAATTGAGAACAAGCTGACAGTGACCAGAGGGGAGAGGGGAGGGAATTTCAGGGGAAAAGGAAGGGTTTGCAGGAACAACTGTAAAGGACATGGAGAATGGGGGGTGGGCTGGGATGGGGGGAAAAGACAGAAAACTGTACTTGAACAACAATTAAAATAAAAAAAAGTATTGTGCATGAGTAGCTGGTTATACTCTAAGGTAGCTTTTTATGTATTAGAGCCTTTTTTGTGTTGTTATGTCATATACTCAAAATATGAATAAATCATGACCAACAGAAACATGATGGCAAGTTTGTAGAATTTACTAATTTTGGACTCATTGATTTGGCCAAAATGGAATGATGATGGGGGTTTAATCTATTATAATATTTCTATGAAAATCCCACTGCAAAATTATACTTTAACAAATATTTTTATTGGTAAATAGAATCAGTTGTTTTCTACTTGCTTATTTTTGTTCATTTCCTTTTTCCATTGCATTTCTATTCTTTGAATGTAAATTTAAAAAAAAAACAAACATTAGTTGTAAGAGTTACAGAAACATTTCACCAAGTCCTATTCAGTGATTGAAAAAGTCTCTTTAAAAATGAAAGTTCATCAGTGGCCCACAGACTTGTGTGAGCTTGCTTTCTTGTTTGTGATTTAGATTTTTCTCTGATGTTTCAATCTTGTTAACTATTCACAGTGCTTAGATGAACTTGATTGTTTTTTTTTAAGATTTTTATTTATTTATCTTTAGAGGGGAAGGGAAGGAGAGACGGAGAGAAATATCAATGTATGGTTGGCTCTCGTGTGTCCCCTGCTGGGAACTGGCCTGTAACCCAGGCATGTGCCCTAACTGGGAATTGAACTGCGATCCTTTGGTTCACAGGCCCGCCCTCAATCCACTGAGCTACACCAGCCAGGGCAGATGAACTTGATTCTAAGTTCAGTAAAATAAATCATCTGAGTCTTGACCACTAAAGAAATAAGACTCCTTTCATTAAAAATTATATGACCGATACCAAACGTATTTTATCATGATGGGCATGTAAATATTTAATTTATGTGGCAATTTTAGTAAGAGATATGTACTTTTTTGATTGATAGCTTAATTGAACTTAGCTTAAAGGAATGGATATTTTATTTCTGAATTTAAGTCAATGATGTTGCTTATCTGTGTGAACATCTGTGTTTATCTGCATGTGTGGAGATGAGGTGTGAAAATTAGTGATGATAGGTTAAGAATTATTTGAAGTTAATGATGAGGGAAACAAATATTCCCTTGGTATTAGGAAAAATTCTACTTTTTTAAAAAACAGATACTTACAAATTACTTAACATGTGCCAGATATAGTTTTAAGTAGTTTACAAATGTTAACTTAGGTAATTATCACAACAACCCCATAAAGTAGGTACTCTTAGTAGGAGTAGGCACTATTGTTGTCTCATTTTACAAATGAGGTCACTGAGGTACAGTGTTAGCTTGCCCCAGGTCACAGTGTTGTTGAGTGGCAAAGTCTGAATTTGAACCCTGGCCTCTGGCTTTATATCCTCTTATCCTCTGTTAATGCTGTCTTTTGTTTTCCAAAAGCATTGCTGATATGTTTATGTGTTTACTATGAATTATATTTGATTTTTTTGAAAGATGTATTTTATATGACACATTATACAATTTTTATAGATTATTATTCATATACTATAATGTTTGTTTTTAATTAAAAACAGAAACAACTGTTAAAAAAGATAAAGTTATAGATAATAAAATTGACAATAATAACTGAATATTGTTAGGAAGAAGGCTTTATCCTGTCAAGTAGATGTATAATGAACACTGTCTTACACCATTTTAAAAAATCATTAACATTTCTTTATAATTCCAATCAGTGTTGCAAATTTGTACTTGCTATCTATTGAAAGTTTTTAAAAGCTGATTAATTAATTAATTAATTATTTTTTACTCCAGTCATTATATTTTTTAGTAGGGTGGATCACATATTGAACATAAGGCTACATTTTGCAACTTTTAACTGACTCTCTATGAACTTGCTTCTCAGACTTAGAACACCAAGGTATCTATGGGTATGTACCAGGGAGTATGTGAAGCTACACAATAAAAGTATTACTCTTTTAAAACACCATTTCTACTAAACGATTGACAGGCCTGGAATATTAAGTAATTTTATTACTCAGCATTTAAGAAGCTTTTTTATGTTAAAACTGAATGTTTCTGAAGATAACAGGCAAAGGATTTTATAGTAATGGTTTCTACCCTATTTTGAAGGTAAATCAGTTCATTCTTTGGAAAAGTTTCAGGAGTGCTTGACTATATTTGAAGTCATTTGGTGTCTTGGAAAGTTCTAAAATAAGTGAATAACTAACATAAAATGCTGGTCATTAAAGTTGAGAAAGAGACCTCGTTATTGGTCAGTCAGTTGCTGTAGTATAAATATAGTACCCAGACGTTAATCAGTAAGTTTTGCTGGGCTGCTGAAAAGATTGTATTAAAGATAATTAGGGGGTTATTAAATTTACAGAAGGTTGAACATGGTATACCTTTAAATAGTTTGTTTCTTTTGCTTCATCAGTTTATTATATGCATTCCGGCCTGCATATAGTATAAACAAAGAAACAAACAAATACCATGGGAAAGGTTAAAAGGGTATCAAATTGGAAACCTGTATAGCCAGTGTTTTTATTTTTTAAATACCTAATTGATTTGGGTATAAACAATATATATATTATTGCCTTTAATTTCATTCTAAATAGAATAGGGCTTGAATGTGCCACTTATTTTTTATTATTAAGTGTGGCCATTAAGACAGTTACGATTTGACTTTAGAGTAGCATGAATGTATTCTTAGAGAGTCCAGATGGAAATTGTGAATGTCAGAGAACCTTTTAATAGGGTAATTTTGGGGACAGAAAATTAAATACTAATTTTCATGCTTCCCTGGGGTATATTTTCTGTGTGGAATTTCCTATCCAACAGCAGAGAGGAATATAAAACATTTATTCTGATCCAAAAATTAAATCAGAAAAAGTATACTTTGATCTTTTGGTTTTTATGCCATCTAGACTTGACTGAATAAGAAAAATAGCAGTTGTTAGAATTGGCATAATTCTTGGGTTTTCATGTCCTTTGCCTAACTTTCTTGATTTATCACTGTTTGTTGGTTCATTAAAGCATATTTATATTTAATTTACATCATCTATAAAACTGTGTAGATTGCAAATTTGTTATAACTTGGCTAATTACTTTTATAATAGAGAATATACTTATGTAAAGTAAATTCTGCATAATAAAAGAAAAAATACTCTAGCTTCTGTAATCAGATTTCTTTACTTATGCTTTAGTAGATGAACCAGAAGTAGGAATTAAAGAGTTGGAGAGTATTTTTTGGGGGGATTCCTGACAGGGTACAAGAGTACTACTAAAATGTTGATGAGGGGAAAAACTATACACTGAGGCTTTTGGATATGTAATAGTAAACATTTGATGAAATACCAGATATTTGAAGAAAATTAGCAGTGCTAAAAAGAAGGCCCATACTAAAGCAAGCAAAGCAGATAACCCAGAAATCATAGTTAATGAAAAAAAAAACTGAAAATTACTGCTTAGAATTGAGGAAACATCATATTGAGAAGGAGCAGTGAAAAAAATTATAGAAAATTAAAAATATGATTGCCAACTAAAATCTCTAGAGTCCAAAAACAATAGAAGATGCTAGAATCCAGATTACTAAATTGTCTCCAAAGCTGTTCTTAGAACATTTACTGACGTAGAGGCTTGTATTTAAAGTTCATGTGAATTTGAGGGGGTAGATCTTTGTGCTTCCACTGGGTGAGTAATTGAAATTGAGGCCTCTGTATAAGGCCAAGGCTCTTCAAGATCACGATGCAATGAAAGAGAGCTTTGAAAATTAAATTTAGCTTCTACCAGAGAACATAGGAATTTTCTTCTCTTGGCATGGGGAATTGATGATGAAAAGTCTCCTCCAAAAATTTGTGACCGTAAGTCTGTCTTCATGTCGGTATGAGATTTTAATTTTTACTTAACTATAGGCAGAGAAAATTATTTGAAAATAGTCAAATGTCTGTATCGCTACAGAGCACCTAACAGACGTGAAAGTTAATACTCTTTAGAGGAAGGCAACTTCAGGGTAAGACTTTTATTTTGCTCACTGAAGCCTGAATGAAATTCTTTGAAGAAAATTGGCAATCATGAGCAAAGAGTAAGCAGATAAGACAAACAGCAAAATTAAATTTCTGTGACTATCAGATATTAAAATTATTAGATAAGACTATGGAATAATATACATGTTTAAAGGGCTTAAAGAAGTAAAATGGGGGATTAAAAACATGAGCAAGGAACAAAATGCTGTCAAGAAATACCAGGAAGATCTAAAAAAGACTAGAATTTTCAAAAATTAAAAATAATAATTGAAATTGAAAAACATTGAATGGCTTATAAGCTCAGCAGAAGACAGATTTAATGAACTTGAAGATCTTAAAAAAACAGATATAGAAATATGAAAGAGATATTTAGCAGCGGAAGAATAAGTATGTCTAACTTATGTGAAATTGGAGTTCCAGAGGAGAATGAAGAAACTGATGACAATCTGTTTCCAAAGAAGGAATGATGATGATTTTCCAGAATTAAAAAATGTGAATCATTAGATTGATAAAACAGTAATTTTAGAGGTAGAAAAATAACTGGATAATATTAGAGACAAAGGGAACTTAAAGTAGCCAGAAATAGATTATTTTCTAAAATATGAAAATCAGACTGGTAGCAGACCTCAAAACTACAAAAATGAATGCCAGAAGTCAGAAATCATTTTTCAAATACTAAAAGAAAACAAATGTCATCCTACAAATGATAACTAGCAAAATCACTAAAAAACAAGGGTTTTTGAAACATTTCCTGGCAAACATAAGGTTGATAAAAATTTAAAGTCTGGCTGTACTGTGTTAGTGAGCATGTTTAACAATGAGAATTCTTAACCAAAAAAATTAGAAACCAATTTTTTAAAAGTAGTTTGTCCATACCTACTGAGTTTCAATGTGTATTTCCCCTGTGACCTAGGAAATCTATCTATTGTGTGTGTGTGTGTGTGTGTGTGTGTGTGTGTGTGTGTGTGTGTGTGTGGTGGGGGAAAACATATATACCTTAGTTTGTTGATCTTGTTTTGACTATGACATAACTAAAATCAAATTTTCAGGAAACAATTTACTCTTACTACATGCAGTACACTTTGATCTATCTCTGTGCCTTACCACTTTGTTCATTTTCTTCCTTTCTCCCTTCACTCCTCACCACTCACTGTCTCTCTAAAAGCTGTTTGTAACCTTGACTCACTAATGGGCTTTTTTTATTTATGGGTTATGAACTGTAGTTTCGAAAACCCTGCCTTAAAGAAATTTACACATAGTGTAAAAGAGACAAGGATAAGGATTTCATAACAGCATCATTTGTAACAGTGAAAAGTTGGAAGCAGTCTTAAGCATTAATAAATGGAAACTAGATAAAAAAACTAGCATATCAATATAAGGATTTTTAATTATACATCACAATAAATCAGTGAATTACAATACCCATATTCAATGGATACACTTAAAAATATAATCCTTGTATAGAAAGGAAAGTGCAAAAGAATATATAAAATATATTTAAATGAAACTTAAAATACAAAGCCATACTATATATAGTTATGTAGATCTACACAGATGTAAAAATACATAAAGAAATCCATGGAAATGAGAAACACCAAAATTAGGCTGTCTCTGGGAGAGAAATAAAAGTATTTCTGTTGTCCAGATACATATATATTTTAAAGTAGCATGGTAGATATGTATTTATTAAATGTTTTACCTTCCTTTGTATGTCTAAAATATTTTACAGTAAGTATTTTGAAAAGAGAGACTACAATAATGACAGTGAAATTGAGATTTCTCTCAGACAAAAGAGCAAAAAGAATTGAACCTTATAAGAGGAAGTTGCAGACTTACTAAGTAGATCCAGCAGATCAGTATCTGTGAAATAGGAATTCCAAAAGTAAAAAATAGGTCCACATTGGGAAGCAGTAGATAATAAAATGGTAGAATAATCTTTTATTGGGATGAAGAATGCCATCAAATAACATATACTAAAATCAAGTTTCTGCTAAAAGCAAATTCTGTAAAAATTCTGAATTCCAAAGGTGAAAAACAAATCATTTCCAGATAAAGTAAATAGGCTTACCCTGATGGAAAAAAGAATCAGATTGGCATCTGATGTTTCTTATGCAGCACTGGATACTAAGAAAGAGTGGGAATTGCCTATAGGATTCTGAGATAAAAGTGTTACAATCCTAAAGTTCTTTATGAAGCAAAAACTATTTTTCAGGTACCAAGGCAAAGTATGTATTTGTTCCAAAGGACTGAACTATTACACTTGTAGACTTAAATAAATGAATCTATTATTTGGAAGTACTTAAGCAAAATGAAATGAACCAGAATAAAGAATTCTAGACTCAGAAAAGGAAAGGTATAGACAAACCTTACAGATATCATGGATTTGATTTCAGACCACTGAATAAAATGAGTATCTGAATAAATAAAGGGAGTTGCAATTATTTTGCTTGTGAAGGGTCATGCCTTCAATATGTAAAAAAGCACATTTTTGAAGCGCAATAAAAAGAAGCACAACTAAACAAGATGCACCTATATGTGTTGACAGACAAAAGCGAACAATCAAAACCCAATATATAAGTGAAACTTATGGTTAAATCTAAAATATTGTTAATAATGTACTTTGAACTATAATATTACTTTAGAGAAAATATTCTTAATAAAATGAAAGAGATGAAGAAATGGCAACCAGGAAATGAATTCTAGATGACTTAGTAATAAAACCTATAGACTAGCATGTAAGAATGTGGTGAAATGGGGGAAGTAAAAGAATACTATGCATAGCATGCTATGCAAAAATTTCTACTTACAGAACTATAGGAATGGATACTTTTTACTTCTTGATATTTTTGGAGATTTATAGATGGAAATATATGTTAAAAAATTTGAAGAGACTTTTGTTAAAACATGGCAAAAGGTGAGCTCTCCCAACTTTCTCCACTTGGGTTTGAAATGATTAAATGTGTTCTTAAAAAAAATTAGGCTAAAATTTTTTTAAATGTATTTTTTAATTAGGCCTGTTTGTAAGTTTAAAAAAAAATCTTGTTGCTTTGGGCAACAAGAAAGTATAACATTGGTGTAGCAGATTTGGGGGATTTCTATGAAGGTACAAAGGAGATGGAATGAGAGGAACACAGAAACAAGAAGAGAGAAAGCCACAATTGAAAGTGAAGTTTTTCCTCTGTGGACTTCAAGGGAATCCATTTGTGGTGTTGACATTTTCAAAGATTTGGGGTGGTCTGTGGGGTAATCGTCAGAGAGATTAAAAACCGTTATCAGTGGGGTTTCCCCCTTCCTCGTTTGTACAGAATGATTGTGTTCTGGGTACAGTATTTGTCTCTAGGATAGAGTTGAGTTGTGGCTTTTGTTCTTCAGATAATGATTTTGGAGAAAGCTTCTGGTGATGTGTGATGGGGTTGGAGAGAGTGCCAGAACAGAGCCTGAGAACTCTACCAAGACACAGGTAGAGGTGAAGGAGAGGGAAAGAGAACATAGTTCCATGTATGCATTCCACCCCAAAAGTAGTCTTCCTGATGTTGGCAATCTTGAGGGGGTTCCAGCCTGCAACTGCTTTATGACCACATGTAAAATAAAGCATGCCTCTTGATGTACTCCATCTACCCACATTCATCCTGAAATCAGCTCTCATTCAGGAAAATGGCTTCAGAGAGGTACAGAGTGACAGATCTACTGGAGAAAACTAGGTCATTTAGGTATCTCTAGAACACCATTCATAAATTTGGAACACCAAGGATCATCAGAAAACCAGCAATACTGATAGAGTAAGAACTAAGAGAAAAACACTCCTGGAGCAGAGGAATGATGCAAGCAGTAGATGAGATATAAATGTAGTTTTTGTGGAGAAAACTAGGTCATTTAGGTATCTCTAG
>PVKM010016510.1:0-26766 GCA_004027735.1 Carollia perspicillata
CTTCTCCCAGCGACTTAGCCATCTTCTCCCAGCGACTCTTCATGGGGCCTCCCTCTGCATCTGTCTGTCTGCACCTTCCCCTGCATCAGGACCCCATCATGTTGGACTTGGGTCCACCCTCACAACCCACTTGAGCTTGATCGCTGCTGTAAAGAGTCTGTCTTCAAACAAGCTTGCTCTCTAAGGGCCTGGGGGTTAGGGCTTCACCATATGACTTTGCAGAGAGGCATAATCCCACCCGTTACACCAAGATATGCTTGTTTTTCTTGAATACGTTTTTACTGGGTTCTTGCAAGTCTGATTAACTTCCACAGTTACGAAAATGTTGAGTTCTAGCAATTTCTACCAGTTTTCTCATTACCTTTAAAAGGAGATAATTTTTGGAGTTCTTTGTTTCATCGTTTTCACTGATATCACAACTTTTATTATAGCTTTTGTTTTAAAACTGTAACCTTAAAACTGAATTATAAAACACTTATGTAAAACTAATTTCCTGTTTCAATGCTTTTTATTGGATATTACTTATTCATGAAAATGGGTTAACATTTCAGTTCATCATGTATTCATGTATTTTTTATATCACGAAGTATATTATTATATGACACTTTACTAATCTGCCTCCATAGAACCCTGACTGCCTGGGTTTCTGCGCCTAGAATTCCTCCGGTTGCTTCTGCCGTCCGAGGCTCCAGCACCTGTCTCCCCCAGCCTTTCTCTGCCCATCACCTTCTCTTTGACTTAGTCATGCATCACTCATTCTTTTTTCTCCAGTTGGCCTTTTATTTTTATTCACTCATGTACTCATTGACTCAGTCATCATTTATTCACATCCGTGTTGCACTTTTAATCTGTTCCATTTGGGGGAGGTGCGTGTGATGCGTGCCGTGTGGTGGACTTCTTTCGGTGCCTGTCCCAGCGTGTCCTGGGTGTGTCTCGGGCCTGGGAGTGACAGCTCGCCGCCCTAGGCCCGGGCAGTCTCGGTCTCACTGACATCGCTCTTCGGGGCGGCTGTGTCAGCAGGCCTGCCCCTCCGAGGCACTGGCCCACATCCTCACCAGCACGAGATGCCGCCCACGTTTCTCCCATCTGCTAAGCTGACATTGCTGTTGCCTCTGCAACATCGTTTTTCTTGCTGTTTTCAAAGGAGATCTTTTCATATTGTCACGTTTCGGGTGTAAATCCATGAGTGGTTTTCTTTGTTGCAGGTAACTTAGGTGTCACATCGCTCTCGCTCCCCGTCCCAGATGTCAACTTTGCCTGTGTTGCATGGAAATGAACAGAAATTGTTAATATTTAAGCAGTTATTTGTGCTGCGCTTCTGAAGATGAGAGGGCCTTAGTGACTGATGTGAGCAGAGCCACACAGTAGGGTCACGTGTGCTGCCCTGGGGAGGCCTGCGGAGCTGGCCATGCGGGCAGCAGAGGTTACAGAGTGAGCTGCAGGGGTGGACGGAGGGCCAGAGCACCGGGCTGAGGAGCCGCAGGGGGGCGGCTTCGTGCAGTCAGCGTTCGTGGGGGGAGTTAGGGAAGAAAGGGGGGGTTACAGTGGACAGTAAAGAAGTAACAGAAGAGACTACTGGGAGAGGTCAGGGAAGAGAAGCAGGGAAACGGGCGTCTTTGGGACCGTTAGTGGGCCAACTCGGTAAATGCCTCGTGAGAGAATGATGAGAGTAAAATGCATACTGTGAGGACATAAAGGTGGTGAATTTTAAAAGTAGTAACTTAACATTCTGACTAATGCTATACTAATAAACTTGAAGTAAACAACTATAGTTAAATATAAAGTGCTAAGACAGACTTGATTCCAGTACTTAGTAGAGTAATAATTAAATTTTCCTGATTGGTAATTAAAAGTTTGTTTTTCTACTTCTCCTTGCTAAATAAAACAAAAGAGCACCAAGCTTTAGACTTTTTCTGGGACAGAAAACACTGTATATTATTTCAGGGAAAATTCATAGAAGAACTATGTCCAGTTCATTTTGTGTGGCTATTATAACCTTAGATACCTACCTTCATTATCCTCAATGCTGAATGACAATTTTGATACTGACATTGGAAATGTACAAAAGATAATATAAGGCAATTATATATTATATATATATCTATGTATTATATATGTGTGTTTGTATATATATATGTATTCTAGGAAAACTATTTGCAAATTGAATGCAACAGATTTTAAGTAAAAGAGCACAATGAGTTAGAATTATTTCAGAAAAGCAATCTTGTAATATCAAACATCCATTAACATGTTCAAGAAGAAAACAATTAAATGATCACTTCAATACAGAAAAAAATTCTTAGAATTTAACCTCAATTTTTGATTAAAAAATGACCAAGAATAAAGGGAACCTTTGTTCACCAGAGGAAGGATGTCTGTCTAAAAGCTACATTCTGTAAGCATTATGCTGAATGCTGAAAATGTACAGTTTCTTTCATGTTAAGGGTTTTGATTCTCAAAAACAATTTTCATGGTACCGGCCACAGAAATCTCTGTGCACATTGAGGCAGTGACGAGGTGGCGGGCAGTTACCGAGAAGCTGTTAGAACCTTTTCTAAGAGCTTATTTATGAGTCAGTTCAGAGCAACTTCATTTTCCCTGTGTTCCTTTTGTGTCTAAAGGATATGATTTTTGCTTGTTTAATAATCAGGATTATTTAATTTTTAAAGCAAAGTGGTAAAATGCTTAATAATTAAAATCAAAGTACACAGTTGTTGATTTTTAAATTACACTCTAGTTTAATTCAGTACATTGTGTTATATCATTGTGAATAATGTACTATTCCTTTAAACAAATTTATCAGTTTCTTTCATGTGGTATCTTAGCAAAAAGAAGATAGCATACAGGTATGGCATTTTCTTATTACTTTGTAATTAGAATAACATTCTGAGAATAAAATAAACTGGTACACGTGAACTCTCAATGAAAAGACCAGTGCTTCCAGCTCTGGTGGAGACACACGCACGTAAAACGTGTGAGTGTGTTTTCACTGTCGGTTACCCAGAGTGCAGCGAAATCAGCCCACGTCTCCCCGCAGCAGCACTGCAACCAGACGTGTGAGAACTGCACCCCACTGCACGGTGCTGCACCCACGGCGCCTCGGGCACACGCTAACCTTGTGTTTCAGTGAAGGTCTACGTCATGCTCCACCAGAGGAGCCCCCACGTGCTGTGCGTGACCCAGCGGCTGCGGAACTCCGAGCTGATCGACCCGCTGTTCCAGTGGCACGGGCCCAAGGGGAAAGTCATTTCAGGTAGGCGCTCTTCCCGCGGGCACAGCCCAGGCGGAGTGGCCAGGCTGCACGGAGAGAGAGCGTGTCCGAGGTTCGTGCGCGGCGGTCTAACTCCGTGCTTCGGGTTCTGGTGCCACTCTTCGGAGCTGCGACCTAACCGTGCGGGTGCCGGCGTGGCCGTTTCCTGCAGCTCTCCAGTGGAGGCCAGACGGACTGGGCGATACACTGTCCGGGGACTTTTCTGGCCGCCTGCGTGCCACACCAGAGGCGTCGCGCTTGTCTGAAGTTCGCGACGTCATTGTGGTTGCGCAGTCACACTCTGCCAGTGACGCAGGTGTGAATAAAAACACGGGGGACTTGGAGCCACGGCCTTGCAGACCCGGCTGTGTGTGTCCTGGGCAGCCCCACACAGGGGCAGGCTGCAACTTCACCAGTGGTCATAGTTTCTGGCGGACCGGAGTCTTGACAGTGCGGATGTTTGAATTTGACCTAAGTATTGTCAACTTTGAAAATGAGGACTGAACTCCACCTGGAGTATTCTCACTTCAAAACCGTGCTTTCAAACACGCAGCGTGGTGAGCCGGTGGCCGTGCGCTGCTGCCCGACCAAGGCTGCGCTGGTGCGAGGGGTGCTGACCGCCCTGGCGATCGTCCGGGGGCGAAGGGGGACCCAGACCCCCGCATGCTGGGCTCGCGCTCCCCATGCTGCGGAGGACACTGGGCTGGTCTCCCGAAGGCAACTTTTCCACCGGCAGCTGCTCTGGGCATGGCTCGCTTGCTCCGAGTTTTCTCCATTCGGCTTCTTGTTTGGCCATTTCGAAATGCGTATCTCATTTTTATTCTAATTTTCATTTGCTAGATGCTGATTTGTTTTTGCAGTATAGTTCAAAACACACAGATTAGCTCAGCGTCGCTAAGAGTTCAGATGAGTGAATTTCCATCTTGAAGGTCTGTCCAGTGAAGCGTCTAATCGTCTTTGCACACCGTCTGAGGGTGTTTTCCACACTGCCCTGTTCCCCATTTTCCTTCTTTCTTCCTTAACCCTCACTGGCACACTGGGAGAGTGCTTGCGGATGACAGCCCTCAGGTTTCTGTCATCTTGGATGAGGGAAGAATGCACTTGTGCAGAGGCTCGCTGAAGAAGCGCTGTGGGCGACACTCGCTTTCTTGTGTGTTTTAATGTCTCTCAGTTGACTGAACTCAGCTGGTTTGGAGGCCTGACGCATGCAGATATAGGTAACACGCGTGCGAGCCCTGAAGCCGGTAGACAAACACCCACGGACGGGCTCTGCGAGTCCAGCTGTGCCGTCACCAGGGCTGGGGGCCCGCTCAGTAAGTGGTTTACGAAGTTCCCAGCCCTTCTACCAAGCGAAAGTTATCCTCAACTTTTATGATATTATTTCGAGGTTTTCTATACGCATTTACAAGTATGTGAAGGCACACGTACAAATATATATGTATGAGTATATATGCATTTTGCAAGAGTATTTTCAGTATTTTTATTTTGAATTTGAATTTGACACACACCATATTTGTCGTGTGTCTGATTTAGTTCTAAGCAGTTCCACACCGATGACTACATTTGGCAGCAGCCCGGTGTGGTAAGCACGGCCATTTTCTCCATTCACATCCGGGAAACAGCTGTATGTGTGCAAATGCGAGTGCACATCGGGAGTGCCCAGCTCAATGCAAGGGTGTGGCAGGTGCAGAGCTAGGGTTGGAACACCCGGCCGAGGTCGGTGGGCGCCATCAGCAAACCCGGGGCACGACGACGCCTTGCGCCCCCCGCCTCCCACGAATGAGCCCGCAGAGAAACGGTAGCGGTCTCCCTCCGTGCAGAAAACAGTGGTCTTTCCTCCTGCGGAGGAAGGAGAGACTGAGCCCCGCCCCGTCCCTCCCCAGAAAACAGCACCACACACATCACATCCACGGGCAGCCTGGTGTTCCGGGACTTCGAGGAGGGCATGACCGGGGTCTACACGTGCTTCCTGGAGTACAAGCCCACGGTGGAGGAGGCGGTCAAGAACCTGCAGCTCAAGTTCATCGTCTATGGTGAGTGTTCAGTCGCTTCCCGATGTTCTCGCAGGCCGACTGGTTTCGCAATCCTCCCTAGGGGCCCCTTGTCATTTCTGCTCCCTCGTAACAATCTGAGAGAAGCCACCGCCAGCCACCCTCTCCCAGAGCGCTCCGGAAGGCGTCCCCGGGGCGGGCAGGGCCCCCTCCTCCGGAGGGGTGTGGTTTGCAGGGGCTCAGGGGCAGTGCGCTGTTTCCACCACCGCTTCGCTTCCCGACTCCGAGTGCCAGAGCTCCCCCGCCCAGTGCGTGCGCCCTGGTCCCTTCGTCGGCCAGCCGCGCGGGGGCGCTCCAGGGCTTCGGTGGTCTCCACTGCTGAGGTCGGGGCTATGCAGGCGCCAGGTGCGGACGCGGTGCGGGGCTCTGCGGGCGTTTTGGTGTCTTGGCCGTGGGCGGGTCCCCGGGTGGGGGTTTGCGGGCTCCACTCCATGAGGGGCTGCCCAGCTGGTACCCAGCGGGGCTGCGCCACTTCACAGGCAGCGGCCGGTGCAGGCACATCCCTGGGTCCTCTCCTGCTGCCGGGGGTGTCATGGTCTTCGATTTCTGCCGTTTTGAAACGCGTGAAGTGGTGTTTCTTCTCTGTTTTCACTCGCATCCGCCCGTGTCTGATGGTCTCGAACACGTTTCGTGAGCGGATCTGCCGTCCACACGTCCTCGCTGGTGAACGGTCTGCTGATACCTTTTCCTGTTTTCTAACGGGTTGTTTGGTGCATTACTGTTGAGTTTTTCAGAATTTCCTTAAAACTGTATTTCTGGATACTGTTCTTTTACTGATTGTTATTTTCAAGTATTTCTTTTAGGCTGCATCTCGTCCATTCAGTATCTTAATGGGATCTCCCCCCCCCAAAAAAAAGGGAGCATATCCAGAACACTTTTCTTTTTTAAATATATTTTATTGATTATGCTATTACCCTTGTCCTATTCCCCTCCCCTTTATTCCCCTCAGCCTTGCACCACCTCTCCCACCCACAAACCTTCCTCCACCTGCTTAGTTCATGTCCATGGGTCTCGCATATAAGTTCTTTGGCTTCTCCATTTCCTATACTATTCTTAACCTCCTCCTGTCTGTTTTGTATCTACTATTTATGCTACTTATTCCCTGTACCTTCCCCCTCCCCCTCCCCACTGATAACCCTCCATGTGATCTCCATTTCTGTGATTCTGTTTCTGTTCTGCTCACTTGCATATTTTTCATTTGTTTGTTTGTTTTAGGTTCAATTGTTGACAGTTGCGAATTTGTTGTCATTTTGCTGTTAATATTTTTGATCTTCTATTTCTTATATAAGTCCTTTAACATTTCATATAATAAGGGCTTGGTGATAATGAACTCCTTTAACTTGACCTTATCTGGGAAGCACTTTATCTGCCCTTCCATTCTAAATGAAAGCTTTGCTGGATAGAGCAATCTTGGATGTAGGTCCTTGCCTTTCATGACTTGGAATAGTGCTTTCCAGCCCCTTCTTGCCTTCAGGGTCTCTTTTGAGAAATCAGCTGACAGTCTGATGGGAACTCCTTTGTAGGTAACTCTCTTCTTTCCTCTCACTGCTTCTAGGATTCTCTCCTTCATTTTAATCTTGGCTAATGTGATTATGATGTGCCTTGGTGTGTTCCTCCTTGGATCCACCTTCTTTGGGACTCACTGAGCTTCCCGGACTTCCTGGAAGTCTATTTCCTTTGCCAGATTGGGGAAGTTCTCCTTCACTATGTTTTCAAATAAGTTTTCGGTTTCTTGCTCTTCCTCTTCTTCTTCTGGAACATTAAAGTTGTCCTGGAGGTTCCTAAGCCTCTCCTCACTTTTTAAAATTCTTTCTTCATTCTGTTCTGGTTGAATGTTTCTTTCATCCTTCTGGTCCAAACCATTGATTTAAGTTCCGGTTTCCTTCCCATCACTGTTGGTCCCCTGTATATTTTCCTTTATTTCACTTTTCATAGCCTTCTCTTCTTCCTCTATTTTGTAACCATACTCAACCATTTCTGTGAGCATCCTGATTTGAACAGCGATTTGAACTGTGCATCTGATAGGTTGGCTGTCTCTTTGTCACTTAGTTGTGTTTTTTCTGGAGCTTTGGTCTGTTCTTTTATTTGGGCCATTTTTTTTTTTGTCTTGGCATGCATATTAAGTAGTAAGGGGCGGAGTCTTAGGTGTTCACCAAGGTGGGGCAACAGGCCACAGGGGAGGGGTCTGAGAGGGAACAAAGTGATTGCCCCCCTCTCAGCAGATTTCAGTCACTTCCCCCAATTCCCACAGGCAAAGTGGGCCCTCCTGGTGCTGATTCCCTGGGTGTGTACAGTCTAACACCCTGTGGGTCTGTCCAATGAACTCTCCTGTGAGGCGAGGAGTTTTTCCCACCACCACAACCCCTACGGGTGTTTTCAGTCAGAGGTTTTGAGGCTTTATTTCCCTACACTGGAACCCTGGGTTGCGTGGTCTGTCTTGCTCCCCAGTTGTTCCTCCTGGTTTATCCACACAGGAATGTGGGACCGCCTGCTCTGCCAGCCACTGCCTTGCTCACCCGGGTCCTCTAGCCCACTGCCTTGCCGTGAGTCCTCTCCGCCCCAGCTGCTCATCTCCGCCCCTCCTACACGTCCGGATAAATGTTTCTGCTTTAACTCCTCGGTGGTTGGACTTTCAGACAGTTGGATTTCCTGGCGGTTCTGGTTGTTTTTTGTTTTTAAATTTGTTGTTGTCCTTCTTTTGGTTGTGTGAGGAGGCAAAATGTACCTACCTATGCCTCTATCTTGGCCAGAAGTCCTACTTTTCTTAATTTTAATTTTTTTTAACCTTTGACTCCCTTTATTCCAGCCCCAGCCTCTGCCTCTGGCAATCAACAATCTGCACTCTATTCTCTGTATTCATGAGCGTGGTTTTTTTTTTAGATTTTACATGAGGCATCACATGGTATTTGTCTTTCTCTTTCTGACTTATTTCACTTTGCATAATGTCCTCAAGATCCATCCATGTTGTTGCAAATGGAAGCATGTTATTCTTCTTCATATTCCGTTTCATACCAGTCACCACAATTTCTCCAGCCATTGGTTTCTCGGTAGACACTTAGTCTGTCTCCCAGTTTTGTCTGTTGCAAATAGTGCCGCAGTGAACATGGGGTGCACTCATCTGTGCTCATTAGCATTTTTACAAAGTTCTTTACTGCTTCATACGTTCATTTTCTTTTTGGTACCTCACCCTTGCCTTTTTGTTTTCTTCTCTTTACTGCTCTGGATTTACCCAAAGTTGGGGTGAGATAGTCTGTGATTTTCATTTATGTTTTCGTTTTCTTCAAATAAATACCCAGAGTGGGATTGCTGGATCCTACGATAGTTCTATTTTCGGTTTTTTAGAGAAACCCTACACTGTTTCTCACAGTGGCTGCACCACTATACATTCCTGCCAGCAGTGCACAAGGGTCCCCCCTCTCCACATGCTAATACTTGTTGTCTCTTGTCCTTTTGATGCTAGCTATTCTTATTGGAATCAAATTCTTGTAAGTGTGAGGTGATATCTCATTGTTTTGATTTGTGTTTCCCCGAGGTTGAGGGATGTTGAGCATTTTGTCACGTACCTTTGGGCCATCTGTATGTCTTCTTTAGAAAAAATGTCTATTCACATTTTCTACCAACTTTTTAAATTGGGTTTTTTGGTTTTGTACCGTTGAATTGTGTGAGTTCTTTATATATTTTGGATATTAATCCTTTAGAAGGTATACAGTTTGCAAATATTTTCTCCCATTTGGTAGGCTGCCTTTTCATTTTATCGATGGTTTCCTTTGTTGTGCAAGCCCTTTTTAGTTTGATGTAGTCCTGCTTGTTTATTTTTGCTTTTGTTGTGTTTGCTCTGGTGTCGGATTGAAAACTCACGGCTGAGACTATGTTGAGGAGCTTGCTACCTGTGCTTTCTGCAAAGTGCTACAGTTCAAGGTCTTACGTTCCAGTCTCTTACCATTTGGAGTTGGTTTTGGAGTGTGGTGTAGGATAGGGTCCAGTTTCATTTTTTTGCATGTGCTGTCCAGAAGATGCTGTTCTTCCCCATTACGTGTTCTTTGCTCCTTTGTCCTGTGCATAATGGGGGTCACAGGAGAGAAAAAAACAGATAGAGGCTAGGACAATACTTCAAAAAATAATGTCCAAAAATGTCCAAGTGTGCTAAAATGCATGAATGTGCATATCCAGGAAGATCAATGGAATTCAAGTAGGTTAAATGCAAAGAATTCAATACTGAAACATTATAATCAAACACCAGGAGATAATCTTGAAAGCAGCAAAAAAAAAAAAAAGAAGTAACCCGTTTCATACTAAGAGTCTGTAAGAAGATTAAAGGCAGATTTCCTGTCACAAACCACGGAGGTCAGAGGCAGTGAGATGACACATTTAAACGATGTGTGTATTCCATGCAGTGACTTCTCTTGCACAGTTGCAGTCCTGTGACTGGCTTCGCTAACCGCCGTGTTGCTCTCTGCTCCATGTCTCCCCAGCGTATCGTGAGCCTCGTTTCTATTACCAGTTCACAGCTCGGTACCACGCAGCTCCTTGCAACAGTGTCTATAATGTGTCTTTTGAGAATAAACTTCTACAGATTTTAAGCAAACTGGTTCATGACCTTTCGTGTGAAGTTTCATTACTGAAGTCTGAATGCCATCATGTTAAAATGCAAAAAGCTGGTTTTCAAAATGAATTGTTTTTTAAATTTGCAGGTAAGTATACGCAATCTTTTAAAGAAAATAAATTGAGAATACAAAGCTAATTTTAAAGACCTGTGAGTTACCGGTAGTGGTTTCGAAGTATAAATGTCATGAAACCGGTATTTTCAAGTTCTCTACTTTGACTTAGTTCTTCTAGCCTTCAAAGTAAAATTCCACTGATTTATGTACTTAATGAAAAGTTTGTACTCAAATAGCTTAAACTTTGCTGTGATAATTTACTTTAGAATGGAATTTAGTATAAAGAATGTCTGTTATTTGGCTACAAAAATTTAATCTGTAAAAGTGTCTACTTACAGTAAGACTGGTTAATATTATAAACAGAGCAAACGTTCCAGCAGCTTGGGGTGCTTTTCCTAGTAATGCAGAGTGGAGACCCAATACTTTCTGGAAGAAAATAGGGTTCCAAAGTAGGAAGGGGGAGTCCTCCGGTTCTGTCCTTCCCTTCCCTTGCCCTCGCCGCTGCCCCACAGGCCTCGCAGGCCGCCCCCGTCCCTGTGCCTCCCCCCCCCCCCGCCCCGGCGGCTGGGAGTGTGTGCTGGGTGGCCTCCAGTGGATTCCTCACCGGCTCGTTATAGGGGTCACTTGCAGAGTCTCTCTTTGGTTCCTTTTCCTAAGTGCTTTCTCTTTACTGATATTACCTGTTTGTTGAGACATCATTTTTCTGTGTTTTTGTCCATTATTTTCTTTAGCTTTTTTATAAAAAAAGTTTTCTGTTATTGATTCCAGAGAGAGGGGAGGGAGGGAGAATGAGAGGGAGAGAAACATTGGTGTGAGAGAGGAACACCTATCAGTTGCCTCCTGCATGCGCCCGGACTGGGACTGAACAGGCAGCCCGGGCTTGTGGCCTGACCGGGACTTGAACCCACGTGACCTCCCGGTTTGTGGGGCAATGTCGCAGCCACCTGGGCTGCACCGGTCAGGCCGGGCACTGGCCATAGTTCAGACAGTTGATTCAGAGCCTGCATCTAGTGAGTCCCGTGTCTGTGCTTCCTCAGTGACAATTTCTGTTGCTTTTTAGTGAATGCTCCATATTCTCCTTCCTTCGCATGCCTTGTAAATTTTTTTGAAAAGTGTGTATCTTGAATATTCTAATATAGTACTCTTGAAATCAGACTCATCAGCCTCGTTAGTGTTTGTGGTTGTTTATGTGGGCGTACATTTTTGTTTAGTGAGTTTTTAAGCTGCTTCTGTAAAAATTGTGTTCTTTGTTGTGTGATCTCTGATGTGTCTGCCTGTGACTTGTTGTTAGGTAGTGATTTGATCCAGATTTCTTTAGATGCTGTGTTTAAGTCAACCTACGTGAACTCAGCATTCCCGTGGTTGTTTGAAACAATGAACTGTTTTCCACAGTTCCGACAAATTGGCTCCGGCAGGTTTGGCCATGTTTTGGCATTTCTGAGCCAGGAAGTGGCCTGCGGTTTCCTCCTCTGCGGTGTCCACGGTGTTAGTCTGGTGTCCTCATCCGATCTTGTAGAAAGCCCATCTTGATGAAAAGGCAGGCAGTTTCCTGCAGGGGGCGGTCAGCCATCCAGCCTCGATAACACGGGTATCCTGTAGGAGGCAGAGGCGCAGGCCTGGCGAGCGCACACTGAGGTGCAGTGGGGCCCGGGCAGCTGAGGCGGCGTAGGCTGCCTGCTGGCTCTTCTCCTGTTGCTCCCAGGTGTTCTCTTACCCAGGGTCCTGGGTCAGTAACTTGGGTAACCATAACCTGGGCCAATTCTGGAAACCGGGCTCTTTCTGCTGGTTCTGTTACTGGTTCCAGTGGTTTTGCTTTAGTTTAATGAATAGATTTCAATGAATCTTACAATCTACTTAAACTTCTGTAAAGATTCAAAGTGAAACAATTGTGTGTTACCATACGACCCCATCTCACTGTCGCGTGGTGACGACACGTGGCACACCTGGTCCCCGTCTCCTGCATCGCCGCGCTTCGCCGCCAGTGAACGATGCTTGAAAGGCTTTGCTGCATTCGGCCAGTGCTTTCTGTAGCTCCATTGTAGGCCTGTGCCTCGTAAATGTGGGCGCTTCACTTTTCCTTGGTCTAGATTTAGTATGGCCTCATTTTAAAAGAAGTTCAGGTAAAAACAGGCCATAAAAACCCGGTCCTCCAAATTTACAGCCTAACTTGGAAGGCTGCTTCAGATGAACGACTGTTCTGTCTGATTCCGTGGAATCACTGTGACGTGTTTTATTGCCTTGTCTGCACTGTAATCTTCCACCGTGCCTTACGGGGTCAGTCTAGGTGGCTGCTTCTCACCCACTCTTTCGCTACTAACTGAATTACAACGATAGCCTTTGAATTTTTAAAACTTCTTCTTTCAACACAGAAGCGTAACTGAATAGGTCACATTAAGTGTCAGAACAGTGACCGCGTTTTTTCACAGCCATGTGGATGTGACTGGGCAGGCGGCTGAGTGTCATGGGCAGCTGCCGCTGGCAGGAGGCTCTGCTCCTGGCCAGCAGCAAAGCTCAGGAGGGGGCTGAGGACAAACCGAGACCAAGGCCTCGCACTGTCCCTTCTCCCCATTGCCACTGGCAGGGCCCAGGCCCAGTTCCAAGTCTCAGGGCACCTGGTCCGCACGTCCCACTCCAGCCCCTCCGCGCTCTCTGCTTGGCGGCCACAGCTCCTCCTTGTCATCCTACCAGTGCCCCGTGCGCGTTACCGTGGGGGCCGGTGGACTGTCTCATCTCACAGGCAGCTCCGTCCTCGTTGGTTCGCCTGTGCACCATCGGGTGTCGCCCCATTCACCAGGGTAGTCCCACCACGGCCTCGCCATCCCAGTCCTTCCTCCCCTGCTCCCACTCTCTTCTTCTCTGATCCTAGAACTTGATGCCTCTCTACATCAGTGTCTACGTCATGATGGTTGTGTGTTGTTTCTCTGCCTTGGAGTAGAACTCCCAGAAAGGCATGGGGTTTGTCGGTTTGACCACTTGTGTGCCCCAGACTCCCGGTTCAGAGCAGCTTCCAACAATTATGTGTTGAGTGGGTGGGTCCATGTGAGCCTGCAGGGAGGGACATGTGCATGGTCTCCGCCACCTCAGCCACTGCCACCCTCCACCTCACCCAGCTTCCAGCATCGTCACTGTGGGTTATCACTGTCGGGTGATGAACAATTAGCCAAATGACACACACTCTATAGTTAAAACGATCCTGCTGTTAAAATTTTATTAACACAATAGCCAAACCTTAACTATCAAAAAAGTTGAATTATTTTTAGGTTCACTGTAATTGAGAGGTTTTCCTGATGTACATGGAACACATATTTCGCTAAGGATTTTAGCTAAGAAAAGGGGCTTTAACATTAAAGAAAATCACATCATTTTTTAGTGGAGGAGAAATAGTTGACAAATGAGATATTTTGTATTTAAAAAGCTAATTTAAATATTGTGGTACAGCACATTGGATCCATTATAAAAGGGAACGTGTTTTCTCAGTTTCATGCTTGGATACTGAAAAAGAGCCTAAGCCGTGCGAGGACCAGAGCTGCGACTACTCCAGAAGGCTGTCTAAGGTAGGTCTCGGGAGGCGGGGCCGAGACAGGCCACGCCCCGAGTGGGAGGTGCAAGTGAGCATCCTAGCTGCTTCTAAAACAAATTGGCGCCCCCACACTGAGGGCGTTCAGTAAGAATAATGAAACTCCATCACATAATGAATGATGAGAATTTAACAGAGCTAGTATTTTTATGGAATCCTTTGAAATTCAGCATTTTAACTGCATTGGGATGATTTCCCTTTTATTTGGCCTTGTTTGGTATTTTGGAGTAACGACACTGTTAGTGTCTAAGTAATAGATTTGATCTATAATGTTTGCTGGCTGTTCTCAGAGGGCTCCACCCCCAGAAGGCTGTGTCTGTACTGGGAATGAAAATTATGCTGTAACTGTCAGGGTTAATTGCATTTAGTTCTTCCTTCTACATTGTACTTAACACATTGTTCATGTTCAGTAAATTTATGATGATATCATGCTATCTCTGATTATTCTGAATGACCATGAACACTTTATAAAATTACTTTTAAGTATTTGGAATATTAAATTATTTATATTATGATGATTGTAAAGCTCTCCCTGTTGGAGGTGTAGGTGTTACATTCTGAGGTCAGTATCCATTACTTTTGTCCCAAAATTAACAAGCTGGTGGGTTTTTCTCTTTTTGGTAGTTTATTTATGTATTTTAAGTGTATTTTTACTGGAGTTCCTGGGTAACATTGGTTAATAAGATTGTGTGGGCTCCAGGTGCACAGTTCCGGAGCACGTGGTCTGCGTGTCGTGTTGTGCTCATCACCCCGAGCCCCGTCTCCGTCTGTCACCGTTTGCCCCCCTACTCTCTGGTGTTTATTCAGCCGTATCAACTCCTTGTGTCTCAGCCAGATGATTGGTTTATGGAGAATTCCTGTGACTATGATGGGTTCTTGTGTCATCCAAATGGGTGCAGAAGTTTCACTTTATGTATCTGGAGTCCTTGCCCCCCTCAGGTGGCTCCTCAGTCCACCCTGTGTTTGGCTCAGACCACCCCCCTCCCCCCGTCAGCCATCAGCGTGCTCACAGAGTGGAGTTCCTGCCCTCCTTTCCATTCTCATCACATAAAGCAGCTGGCGTTATTCTTCTTTTCAGAGGGGAAATGGGGGCGGGGAGGGTCGAATGTGGGAGGCGGGGGCGGGCGGGCAGGGGAGAGTAATGGGGGAAGAAGGGGGGCAGCTGTACTTGAACAACAACACAAAAATTAGAAAAGGAGAAGCAGGAATCGGATTTACATGACCAGCTTTATTTCCATCAGGTGTTCTGAGGTCTAGTTTCATCGATTTTCTTTTCAGATGGAGTGTTAGGAAGCTAAGGATTATGAGTGTGTTTCCCAGAACTTTTCATTGTAGTTTGGCAATTAAGCATGGTTTATTAGATACAAGGTGTGTATCTAGTTAATTCTTAGGCACTTTTGTAAGGAAAATTTGTTTGACTAAGTAAATAACAATGAATTCACCCAGATTTATCAAAAGCACAAGAAAACTAAACTGTAAAAAGATAATAACTGAATAACAGAATTGGAGTGGTGCGGATGTGCTGAACGCAGTGCATTGAAGATCGCCTTTGTGGCTGTGCGCGGAGGTCCCCATGAAGGGTGCGGTCTGTGAGATGCTCCAGGAAGCCAGTCGGCGGGGGCGTGCCAGGGGTCCCTCCTTTCCGGCCAGGAGGAGCTCTCGCATCTGCACCGTGGCTGGATCAGAGGGGAAGTAGCTACAGTCGAGCAGACTGGCCTGCAGAGGGTTTGAACCTGCGACCACACCCCCTGCTTCAGCTGACAGAATCTGCCAGTCCCTGAGAAGGATAAGCCTCTCGGGACTTGTACGAGTCCGTCCGGAATGATCATTGCAAACAGAAAAGGCTGTTAACTGTAGATCACAATGATGCCTGCATTATTTTGTAAATTAAAATTTTTAGGACCCAGAACTGTAGGTTTTACCTTATGCTGTGTTTTCTTTTATTTTTAAACCTGATTTTTGTTTGTTGAAAGAGCGAATAATATCCTTCTTAAAGATTCTTAAAGTACATTTCTTTAAGTACATTTGTTAGAGTATATTTGTTCAAGCACATTTAATTTCGTAAAGCTTTATTGATTTTGGTCACAGTCCCATCCATATTTCATTCCAAATGCCAAGGGACCAGAGTTTGGGTACGTGTCCAGTGGGTTCTTGGCGCCATATCTGGGAACGCATCTGGAAATACCTGAGGTTCGAAGTGGACATCTTTTGATTTTTAAATGTGTTATTTATATCTTATGCATGCAAGAAGAAATAAGGACCTCAAGAACTTGGTTTGCCCTGCTTCCGAATACATAAGCAACCTATTTATTCTAAAGTTACATATATTTGTAAAAATAACTGTTTCATATCGTATTTCTATTTTAGGCTAAAAATCTCATAGAGAGGTTTTTCAATCAACAAGTAACGGTCCTAGGCAGACGTGCAGAGCCGTTGCCTGAAATATACTACATCGAAGACACCCTCCAAATGGTCTGGATCAACCGCTGCTTCCCGGGTTACGGGATCAACACCCTGAAACACCCCAAGTGTCCAGAGTGCTGCGGTACGTGAGTGGCTGTGGTCTCAGGCTTCCTACTGGGGGCGCCCCTTCTCATTGTCGTGCCCAAGCAAATGCCTGTCATTTGTTTTCCGCATGATTTAAATATTTCTGTAGTTTATTTGAAATAGCGTTTGGAAAGACTGGGTGCCTCTGAAAGTGTGCAGGAGATGCTGTTTTGGTTTCAGCCTCGGTACCCACTTTGTAGTAAAGCAGGATCAGGAGCAACAAGCGTTTGTCTGGGGGAAAGACAATGGTTACACGCAGGAGTTTCTTACCCTACGAAGGGTCAGATCACACTTTGAGAACCAGCTGCCGATGGGTTCACATGCATCTGGTCTGGAGCAGGTGTTGCTTGCCTGCTTTGGGGTGAGTGTGTGAACCAGCAGTGGTTTTTCTGACTTGCGGCCCTGGCACCACAGGGCCAGAGCCCCCTGGCCTGGTTGCCCCCCACCCTCTGACTGTGAAGCCCAGTGTGGGCTGTGGGGCAGCCGGCTTCGGGTCCACGAGGCATCCTTTTACGGAGTGGGGTGAGCCAGTTTGTCTGGGGTCTTCGGGCTTCCTAATGAAGTAACAAATATCACTAAATTAGTGCCATTTTCATTCAGTCATTTCTGTTCTTTTCTCTTCTCTACTGTTTTATATTAGATTAAAAGCCTTTTTGAAAAACATTCTCAAAAGCCGTGCAGGTCTCCTGTGTGAATCATGGCAATTCGTGCTGTTACTGAAACCGAATTTATTTCAGGGTGGACAAAATTTCTTTCTGGTGTGTGTGCTGTGAAAATATTTTCCCAACTGAGGCTGGCATTTTTGTTTGAAGAAAAAAGTTAAGAAGTTCAATTTATTACTTTTTATTCTGTGGTTTATGTGCTCGTGTAGTTTCTGTTCTGCATGTTTATTTTATTTTTTACATTCAATTGTTGATCTCTCTTGCCATGTTACTGTTTATATTTTTTATCTTTTTTTCTTCTTAAAGAAGACACTTTAACATTTCATGTAATACTGGCCTGGTGGTAATGAACTCCTTTGGCTTTTTCTTGTTTGGGAAGCTCTTTATATGTCCTTCAATTCTAAATGATAGCTTTTCTGGAAAGAGTAATCTTGGTTGTTGGTCCTTGCTTTTCATCATCACTTTGAATATTTCTTGCTAATCTCTTCCGGCCTGTGAAGTCTCTGTTGAGAAATCAGCCAAAAATCTTATAGGACTTCCCTTGTAGGTAGGTAACTAACTGCTTTTCCCTTGCAGCTTTTAAGATTCTCTCTTTGTTTTTAACCTTTTGTGTTTTAATTATGATGTGTCTTGGTGTGGACCTTGTTGGGTCCACTTTATTTGGAACTCAGTGCTTTCCACACTTGTGTCTCTTTTCTTCACCAGGTTAGGGAAGTTTTCGGTCACTATTTTTCAAATGGGCTTTCAACGCCCTGCTCCTTCTTTTCTACGTCTAGCACTCCCAGGATGAGCACATTGGTGCTTTTGAAGTTGTCCCAGAGGTTACTCACATTGTCTTCATTTATTTTGGATTTCTTTTTTCTTTTTGATGTTCTGATTGGGTGTTTCATGCTTCCTTATGTTCCAAATGACAGCTGTGATTCTCAGCTTCATCTGCTGTAGTGTTGATTTCCTGTGAATTACTCTTCATTTCGGTCAGTATATTCTTCCTCTCTGACTGGCTCTTATTTATGGTTTCTATGTCCTTCATGATGCTGTTGCAGTTCTAAGTTCCTCGAGCATCTTTAGAACCATTGTTTTGTTTTGAACTCTGTATCCGATGGTTTGTCTCCATTTCACTTAGTTCCTTTTCTGGATATTTCTCTTGTTCTTTCCTTTGGAACCTGTTTCTTTGGGCATTTTGTCTGCTTGTCTACGCTTGCAGCTGTGTGTTAGATGGAGCTGCCACATCTCCTGGCCTTGGCTGAGCGGCCTTGTGTGGTAGGTGTCCTGCAGGGCCCCCTGGTGCAGCCTCCCCGGTCACCCAAGCCAGGCGCCAACTGTGGTGACATAGTCATGACATAGATTATTCTATGTCAGGGATGTTCAGATTCGGTTAAGTTAGGCTAAATAATTTTTTCAAAATACATATTTAGCAAGTGATAGAAATAAGACTCCGAATAGGGATGTTGTTAGAGATAAGCTGCATGCCCTTTCCATATTTGGGCTGTCCTTTCACATCTGAATTGTGGGCAATATTGTGGTCACACTTGTTCCACCTACATCCTGACCTCTGAGGCCCCTGCTGTATCTTGTTGGTGGCCCAGTCGGCCTTTCAACCCAGCCCCATGTGGTCAGTGAGTCAGTGATGGGTTACAGTCTCAGTCTAAGCCAGGGCCGGAGCGGAAGGCTAACACTTTGCACTTGTAGGAGGTATGTAGAGGGGTCAGACTGCATAGAAACGAATCATGGAAGGGTGGCTGCAGAGGGTGGGGCAGGGAGGTGGGGGATGTAGGGTGTGGGGTTGCAGTTTCGCCCAAACGAAAGCATCCTGGCAGGTCATTGTACAGCAGTGTGACTGTTCTTACCACTACTGAACTCTGAGCCTAACGATGGCCAGCAGGGTAAAGTTTATGCTATGTGTCATTTTTACCACAATTAAAAGCAAAAGGCTAGTTTTCGAGTGGAAGGGGCCTTCCTCGTTAGCCCGCACCTGCAGACGCCTGCTCACGCCTGCCCTTTGTCCCCAGTGATCTGCAGCCCCGGCTCCTACAACCCCAGCGACGGCACCCACTGCCTGCAGTGCAACAGCAGCCTGGCCTTCGGGGCGAAAGCCTGCCTGTAGCCCTCGAGGCGAGCCCGCGGCTTTTGTGAGCACGGGGGTGTAGTCTTGAAAAATTAATACATAATAAATCACTATTATGCCAAAATTAAAGGTATCATATTTTACTAAAGAGATGGTGTCATCGTTTTCGTTGAAACACTGTGTGTCTAGATGTTTTATGGGTGGTGTATCCAGTATCCTGTGTCCATTAATGCCGGACCCGTATGTGCTTCCCAGGCATTTCCTCGGTCGTTGCTTTTCAAAACTAGTGGCAGAAAACTGTATCGACGTAGCCTATGGGGTTTTTCGGGGGTTTCTCAGCCTGTGCTCTCAGCGCAGCGTGGGGGCTCTTCCTCGGGCCGCCTGTTCTTCCACGTTCAGTTTATTTCGGGGCTTCGGCTTCACTTTGTGGGACTGCGTTTCTTTTTGCTTGACTGTTCACAGTTCAAATTCACTTTTAAAAGGACTGCCAGTCCGATTATCGCTGTTTTTAGCCACTTTAGTGTCAGGCCCAGTCCCAGAAATACCGTGGGCTTTTATGCCGTTCTGTGTGGCAGTCTGGAAGTGCTGATGTTTCGGGACGGAGCGATCGCTGCACGTGCCCGCACCGGGGTGCGGACTGTCACCGGGAGGAGAGAAAGAGGACCGGGGAAGAGGCCCGGTCACCCCACCCCACTGCACTTCCACACCGAGCGCCTGACGGGACAGGCCCTGGGGCCACCCGCCGCCTCGCCCTCCTCTCACGCTGCAGCACCGTGTGGGAGCACAGAACACCACGAACAGTCCTGACGGCTTACAAAACTCGTGATTTGTCAACTTTCTAACTAACACTGCATCTGTGTTTGTATGCACTTTATACTCTCCTGGAAATCTCTCTCTTCAGATTTCCTTTCTTGAGATATAAATGTGTGTGAGTGGAAGATACACGCGTCCTTGTTGAAGTCTGCGAGTGCTTCTGCTAAGCCCTTCACTGTGCATTTTCTTGGGGTTCTTTTTTTCTCTTGCATCTCCTTTCCTCTTGTGTTCTCTTCTGCTCTGTGTTCCCGTCCCAGTTCCCACCCCCCCACATTGGCCAGTCCCTCAGGGCCCCCCTCCAGGAGCTGCTCCCTGTCCCCACGGCCACACCCAGGGGAAGCCGCTTCCCGTCTCGACCAGCCCTGTTGGTTTTTGCCACTTCTCACCCTTGGCAGACCCTCTGAAGCCCCGGAGAGACCCCCGAGTGTCTTCTTCTGGACGCCATTCCCACGCTGCTCGACCTGGTTCCTGGTCTAAACGGGGTTCCGAATGTTGTCCTGGGTGCTGTGGTCCTTCCAGAATGGCATCAGTGTCCTGCCTGGGGCAGCAGCAGCCTGGGCAAAGGTCCTCCTTGGGCAACAGCCAGCCTTCAAAGCTGCTGTGTCTTCTTCACCACTGGTGGGGCCCCAGAGGGGCTGTCCTAGCTTTCAGAAGAGAAGGTCTGTTCTGTATTTATTCATAAAGAAGCCTTTCTCTGTGCCCCAGTGGAAGGCACTGCGGCGAGAGCCTGCAGAGAATTTGAACTTCAGCACTTTGCTGCTGTAACTGCGCATTTCTAGTCACATGAGTTAATGAGCATCATGTGACTTTTAGGAGAGGACGAAGACGTGCCATCGCTGTCTGTGCCGGGGCACGGTCACAGGAAGCCATCTGAAGGTGCCTCTGCTCCCCGCCAGCTGAGCCCCCGCCCCAGTGCAATCCCCCACCCACTGTCATTTCTCACTGGTGTTATGTCTGGTGCCCAGAGTCCTGCAGGCAGGAAACGGGGCTTCACCCCACTTCTTGCCATCACAGGGATTTACCCTCAACAGGTGCGTAGTGCAGATTTGGGGTAAACCCTTGTATTTGCGCTGCACAAACTTCAAGCAGTGGCTTTCGCCCCGCCCTTCCCCCTGCACTTGTGCAGGCTCTGACCCCCTTTCCCATCCACGTGCCAAGGGCCTGCAGATTGACAAAGGCAGAAATGGCCTGTACTGCGCACGGGTCAGACTGGCAGGCCTTGGAGTGGCTTCCTTTACCCCCTGCCCAGGTGGGGAGAGACGGACGAAGTTGGCTTGGAATGAGTGGCCCGCAGTGACGGGACAGGTGTGGTGGGCAGGTGGCCCTCCACGGTTTGTTTGAACCCATTGGACGGGAAGACTGCCTTGTCCCCTTGCTGTGGAGGCATGACTGACAGGTGCCCATCACATGGGGTGGACGGTGGTGCTGGGGAGACACGAGAGCCCCCTGAGGGGAGAGCTGGGGCTCCTGTTGCACATTCAGATCGAGGTACAGACTCCCCACCAGACAGGCCAGAGGGCCGCGATTTTGCCACTGCGCCGGCCTGATGGCGCCACGATGCATACCGTCCAGCCTACCTGGCCCTCAGTCTGGGGACAATTTAAAGTCACGGTGCGGAGAGACAGTAACGCCCGTGAAAGTGAGACACGCCTGTGTCCCTCCAATGTGGGGCCCTCAGGCGGGCTGCAGAAGCGCCCTTAGTTATCTCGCAGCCACACTGCCCATGTGACAGCACGTGGGTGACAAAGCAGGGAGTGGTCCAGGGGACAGTGAGTGAGAGAGGGTCTTCCAAGGAGAGACGCTAGACCCAGCTGTGAAAGGGAATGGAGTGGGGGTGGAATTTCAGGAGGAATCGGCCCCTTATTTCAGGATCCATCAACCGACGCACAGCCCCTCGGTGGGGAGGGGATGCACTGCACCGGTGACGGGGTCAGAGCCGGAAAAGACACCAGGCCCACGGCGGGGACGGTTGGCAGCACAGATCTTTAATCGGCATCCCTCAAACACCCCCGTGTGAGCGCCCTGACAGAGGGGCCACGGGAACACCATGCGTGTGCGACAGTGCACTGCGCTACTCACTGCGAAAGTGCACTTTTATTCAGGGAGGGGCCTCGCGCCCCCAGTTCCCGGTGGTGCTTTGAAATGCACACACTTCCTCCTCCTGCAGTGGTCGTGACCAAGAAAAGCAAAAGTACCCACAGTTTTCCGCTGTTCCTCATCCACAGTCTGCTCTGGCCCGTGTGTCCGCGGCAGGAGCGCCCTCCACAGCAGAGGCTGGCGCGGCACGCGGCCTGGGGCTACATCTGCCGGCACTCGTGCCGTGTGCAGGTGGCCTGCCTCTCGATGCGCCACGTGCCCTCCTCGTAGGTGCAGTGGCAGATGGTGCACTCGTCCGTCTTCACCTCTCTCCCGGCCGGGATGACGGCCGTCTCCGCGAAGCAGTTGGGACCTGCAAGGCAGAGACGTGATTCATGGCGTGTGTGTGGACACGAATCACGCATTTCACTCATGGTAAGCCTGACAGCCCCTGTTCACACACATTCTCTTACAGGGGGCAGTGGGGAAGTTATCGTGTGAGTAACGTGCAGCTCCCCCCACACTTTTTCTGAAACAGGACCCACGGTATTTGAAGTTCGGTGATACTTGACACCACTGTCATTTCCACAAGATCATCCCACTTGGGGGCCTTACCCATAGGCCAAATTGGCAACCATCTGAGTTAATTAATTCTAAATAATCATAGAGAGAAACAGAAGTGTGACTTTCAAAGAGCCAGTCTCATTCCTCCCGGCCCTCTTCGGAGTGAGAGTTTAAGCCAACTGCCCTAAATAGCCTATAAACTGTGTCCCGCCATGGCACCTGGTGTGGCTTTGACTCAGGACAGTCCCTGTAGGGCCCCTGGCACAGTCGCCCACCTTCCCCCAGAGCTTCTGGCCGCCGGTTGGAAAATTCGCTCTGGAAATGAATTCCGGGGGGCCAGGCTCTGAGGAGCCCTGTCTGGCACCTGCCAGGGCTGCGTCTTCCCCACCTGTCCCGGGGGACTCCCAGGGTCTGAGGTCAGCAGCCACCGTCAGCTTCGGTGCCACCCCCACATGTGACCTGAGCTCAAGGTCAAGGACAGGACTCCAGGGCCACACTGACTTCCAACGAGTTGAAACGGTTTCACGCTGTGGCCCACACACCGGGTTCAGGTGTGAACCTCGGCCCGGCCCTCGAGCTCCCCTCCAACACGCGAGCACCTGTTCCCACTGCGGCCAAAACTCGGACCCAGCCTGGTGCCTGGGCGGAGAGCTCCGATTCTCCCTCTCCCTCCCTCTTCTTGCCAGGTCTCTGATGAAGTACCTGACAGCCTCGTGGCGGTGACCTTCCTTGGCTGAGGAGGTCTCCCTTCACACGCGGTCACTAAGACCTTGTGGACATTTCTATCTCACAGAGCAGTGTTTGAAAAAGAAGCAATAAAACATGAGCAAGTGTGGCCAGCCCCTTTGCCCAGCCTGTGCAGAGCCCAGAGGCGACACTAGGGGGCAGCACAGGCCAATTCACCAGGCGGGTATGTGGGTCATCCCCCAACCCCTATGGCCCAGCCACCAAAATGCTTCCTGACAACAGCACCCTGCTCACCTGTCTTGGTGATGTCGACCACAGGTTTCGGTTTTTACTAACCTGGATTACAGAACTATTGCGCATATCAGCCTTGGACACGTGGCCTACAGTTGTTGGGAGGAGAACCTCCCGCTACCCACCAGATTTCTGCATTGCCTTTGTTCATCTGGAGTGATGGGGCGGGGGGGAAGTGGCAAATGGGGGACGCTGAGGCTGAGAGTGCTCGAACTAGAGAATTTCAGACCCCGGGAGACCTTTGTTCAGACTTCCTCAACACACAGGTGGGGAACCCAGACAGAGCTGCCCAGAGGGACCAGCTGGGGTCAGACGGGAGCAGTCCGGGAAGCAGGCATCTGTCTCTCGGACATCGCTGGCGCCGCCCCCCCTCCCGCTGCGCCACGTGGCGCCCGTATCCCAACACTTTGGCCGTCGCTGCTGCAGAGGCCAGCCCAGGCTTCCTGAGCGCTGAAATAGGATAGTTCAGAGTCACGGTCATCAAGTTGCTTGTTTACCTGCAACACAGTTTTTCTTCTGGTAAATGTTTAGTGGCTACTGTCAAAAGCCAAGTGCGGAAACGTGGAGGGGCAAAGTGCCCATTCTCGGGGCAGCAAGAAGCGTCTGCCAGTGTGTCCCTGTGCATCGCCAGAGTTCTGTCCAAGCCACAAACCCTGCCGCCACCTCGTTCCCTCGCCTGCCACGGCTCTGGGTCCTGGGTCCTGGGACATCCCCCTTTGTCACGCTTGAGTGCCCAGATGGTGCCATCGTCGTCTTTTAATGGAAAGGAAACATTAAATAAAATGTCCTCAGTCGTGCAAAAGAAATTGAGAGGAAAGGAAAACCTCCCTAAATGCTTCGGAACACGGGGCCCCCGGCGGTGCAGTGCGTGTGTCCTACCCACATTCCCAGACATCAGCACAGGCTCCGGCAGGTGGGGGGTGAGGAGCCGGATGGGGGCAGTGCTCAGGGGAGGGGGCAGGGAAAGGACGGAAGCACCTGTGGAAACCACTGTCTATTTCATGATAGCAACAACACAACAAAGGCTTAAATAAAAGCAGCTGACGCCAAAAACACAGTAACTCTCCAGGGTAAAAGCTGACAGCCAGCCCCACCCTTGGCTCTCTGTGCGGTCCCCACTAACAGGATGGCCCCGGCAGGCGCGCGGCGGACCTGTCCACCCAGACGCTGGGCTCTGATCTCGGAAACGGTGCCCAGGAGGGCGGCCTCGGAGCCGGAGAGGCCCCCTGGTTTCCAGGGCACCACGCTCTCTGTCTGCAGTCTCGGCCACGGGCAGGGTGCTGGCGGGCTCCCTGCGGCCCCGCTCCCCCAGCCCCACCTCCGTCTCTGCAGAAGCTGTCCTGCCAGGAGGAAGCTCTGAAGCATCCCCCGTCCTCGGGAGTCAACGCGGCTGAGTGCCTTTGAACCCTGCAAACCTGTCACAAGGAATTGGGCAGAGCCGCCCTGAGCCCAGTACATCAGAGGCATCGCTGGGGACGCGGACTTGGTGTTTGAAGTCGACTCGGCAGGTTGTGCCGGGCTCCCTGGATGTGAAGGCTGAGTAAATAAGGCAGCTCCACAACTGGAATTAAGAGGACTGTCTTCAAGCTAATTGTGCCGTATTTATTCATGCCAAATGCAACTGTCTTGACAGGTAGTGACTGAATGCAGATAAGCCTGTCAGAAAAGGGAGGAGGAAGGGGCATCTTAAAATAGGATGAAATGTCAAAGCTCACGGAACACAACCCGAAAACAAAACACTCCCTCCCCCAGCTGTGGCCTGGGGCTGCTCTCGGCGAACACTGGAGGGTTTTTACAAAGACGTGTTTCACCAGAGCATCAAATAAAAAATCAGTTCTCCAAAAAGCGTGTCTGGAACACCCCTTGAGAACCACCCCGTCCTTCCACAGGAGTGTGCAGCCTTGAAGGACCCTTTGCGTCCATTTCCCTGTCTCTGGACTCTGAGACAGACGTCATCCTCTCCAGATGTGGGAGCGGAGGTTCAGGGTGTGAAGGAAAGTGGATTAATTCTTTCTCATTTTTGCTGTAGCTTTGCCTAAATCAAATCTGTGTGGCTACAGGCAGTGAGCGGCCCAGATCTGCCTGGTAACAGCCCCATTCCCTCCAGCTCCGGTGGACAGACAGTGCACCCCGGGACCACCAGGCAGGTTCGAAGGGCCCAGAGCTGGAAGACCGAGGTGCCCCCAGGCACAGCACCCGGCCCTTCCCCCAGGATCTTCAGGGGTCCCTTCGTTCGTTCATTTTGAAAACAGGTGGTACGTGCCAGCAGGGTGTGTTCCTGAGCCCGGTGCATGGTTGCTCCCTGCTGGGACTCCGCAGCTCCCCGCGCTCTGTGGCCTGACACCCGCACCCCCTTCCTTTGCTCTGTGGTAGCCATTGTCCCCGCTGGTACCAAATTCGGACACGAAGTGAATTCAGGAGAACACAGCCTTTCTGGTTTTCTCACATCCCCCTTTCCAGCAGTCTTTAGGAGTGACTCATCTTTCAGTATTTATTTCAGCGGCATTTCGGTCAGTGCCATCTCCCGGTGGAGTAGTTAAAGGACGTGGGCAAACAAACTCTAAACCCCTTCCCAGGAAGTTGGCCAAAGTGGAAGGCTTTCCGCACACGCTCCCCTGGGTGCTCGGGACACTGGAGAGAGGGCCCGACCCACCTGGGGGAACGCTGGATGTGACTGTTTCAACTTCATGGGCCACCTGTGTGTCTGCCTCCAGTGGCAATCAGGGGTCTCTTAGCAATAAGGGGACACAGATGGGCTTCCGGATCTCTCCGTCCTCAGAGAGAACGGGGCTTTGCTCCTTCCCCCACCCCTAATGGGCATTAGGGCTGAGCGCCGGCAGGGGGTGGGACAGGAGTGAGGGACCTGCTGGTTGGGGCAGGACAAAGGACGAGCAGAGCCCGATGGTGAAACACCGGGCACCTGGAGTAACTTGGGAGCCAAAGCTGTGCCCCGTTCACGGCGGGGTCTGGCTGAGAGTCGGTCTCCTGGCTGCGTGGCCGGGTGTTACTAGCAGAAGAGGCATGAGCCAAAGAAGGAACTCTTCAGCCTGTTAGCAGACTTTAGAGGGCATGTGGGGGAGCCAGGGCTTAAAAGCAAAATTACTCCATGTTCCTCACATCACCGGCGGGAAGACAAGCCTCAGAGGGAGAAGTGGCCCCGGGGGAAGGAACGTCAACTCAAGGCACAGCTGTAGGGTCTTTTATCAAGAACTAAGAGAACGTCGGGGGTGCCTCGCAGAGTTTCAGCTGCACAAAAGGGCTGCTGAGACCCCGAGGGCGCCGTCCCCCACAGCGCCACGGGGTGCTGCCCACAGTCACGGGTGCCTGGGTCTGGGGACCAGGGTGGTGCTGGGCGAACACTGTGGGGAGCTGGGGGGCAGGGGTGCGCTCTGCATGTTGGAGGGAAGGGATCGTTGCCCCAGGTCTGGCCCCTGCACACACACCCCCGAACCGCACTCCTAGGTGGTGCCCCACCGGTCTGACCCAGCTGGACCGGTGACTGCCTTTGGACTGTGCAGCCACAGC
>PVKM010016511.1:0-26756 GCA_004027735.1 Carollia perspicillata
ACCGCAAACAGCATGAACATCAGCGTGGCTCCTGTGCGGTGAGCCCCCAGTTCTGTGAAGATGACACAGAGGGAGCCAGACAGAAGCTCTGCGTGTGGTCGGCCTTCACAGCAGCTGAGGAAGCCTGAGCTCGGGGATTCCGCTGCCTTTGCAGAAAGCAGGGGCAGGCCTGCTTTTCCTTACATTTTGATGGCTCCCTAGAGACATAAATGATTTCTGTTCTTTGTTCGCTGTGTTAGTCTCAGGCAACAAGTTAGAGCTTCAGGAAGCAGAAGTATAAATCTTTCATGACTCATGGTATTGACAATTGTACTAATTCTAAAATGGTCTAAATTATACACTGTGACATGTATGTCAGATAAGAAGCTAGCCTAACTGAATTAATTTTGAGGGTCTAAAATTATAAAAAATGCATTATTTCCCAAAATACATTTCAGGAGTATTACTATATCATAAAGACTATGGCTTCATAATGTACTGTGTGTGTTACATCCATCTGAAACCCTGACTGAGAAAGCAAAGTTGAAAGTGAGGTGGGTAGAATTTCCACTCAATCTTAACCATGTTTGAGCGCATGAATAAGTGTCTGTGCAGTATTTATTGACAGAGACTGGATCCATATTGTAGTGTTACAAGTTCTAGTTTGCTTTTCTCCTTCATACACAAATTTCTTATTTGCACAGGTTCTTCACAATCTAAAACAGATTATAATGCCACAAAGCAAATCGGTGAAATGTTTACTGGGCATTTCTAATGAGAAATCGCTCAAATGTCTTGGCGTTTTCTTGTCAATGAAAATATGTGAATACAACTGTAGAACCAGCTGTTCTGTTGTTAAGGAGACAGTAGAAGGTTTCTTCAAGATAATAAATATTAATATTTGACATACATTATTATCAAATTACTATTGACTGGTAACTTTTATATTGATCTGGAGACTATTTACCATTATTCCTGGGCATTTAGATCATTAAACATTTAAAAACAGTCTGACTTTTGTTTAAGTCTCTTACCTCTTAATTATTTTGTTATACAGTTTTCTACATATGCAGCAGAAATTATACATGGAAGTTTCATTGTGTTATCAATAAACTGGTACAGGTAACTGAGTACCTAAAATATGCATCCTTGTTATAATATAGACTTCATGCTGTGACCCATGATTCTGTGTTTTTGCGTATACACTGAGACAACTCCTACCATCCTACCATATCTAGTAACCTTTAGAGAACTGCCTCAAAACTGCTGCCACGAGAGCATTTGTATTCTGAGTGTGTCCAAAGAAAGCTTAATATGAGCAATACAACACCCTTAATTTCCATATAGAAAATATTTATTCATAAATTTGATTCCTTCATTGCAATGGAATTTATCTTTAATGGATGAATTGAAAAGAAAAAATACCTAAGGGTGTTTCTATGTATCATTCAAGTTAATTCTCTTAACACAGTATATAGAAATCCCCAATAATCAATGTTTTTTCCTTTATAAGAGTAACAAAATCAGATTAAACTTGTAAATTTGACATATATTTGTTTTTTCTGTTTGAAATGGCTGAATTTGAAACTCAGTTATCTCACTTCTGACTTATGAGTCATAGAGGTTATTTGCCTTAGGAATCCTCACCATGTTAACTTTAAAAAAAATTACACCCTGGCTAGTGTGGCTCAGTGAACTGAACACCAGCCTGGGAACCAAAAGGTCATCAGTTTGATTCATAGTCAGGACACATGCCTGGGTTGTGGTCCATGTCCCCAGCAGGGGGTGCACGAGATACAACCACATATTGATGTTTCTTTCCCTCCCCTTCTCCCTCCCTTCCTCTCTGTCTAAAAATAAATAAATAACCTTTACAAAAACAGTTTAAAAAATTGCAATCACTTTTGTTTTCTTATTCCCTAATATAATATTTTTAATTTTAAAATATTAATTTAAAAGGACTATCATATTTGTATATCACTATACAAAATAAGAGCTATCATCTATTTTAAAGATATATATGATAGAGATTTTAATCATAAAATAATCTCAGCTTTTTTATAATTTGCAACAGCTAAAAATAATTTTTGTGTTTAAAATTATAATTTTAAAAAGTGAATCTTCAGTAATCGTGTATATGTCAAGGAAAAGTATAAAGTACATTATTGTATGAAATTTTAGTTACAACTGCTGGGTAGATAGTATACATTTAAAAATGATAGTGCAAATATTTTGGAATTTATAATTTGTGATTTCTGAAGTATACATTTTTCAGAATATAAAATGTGTCTACATGTATAATACTGTATTACTTTGTTATGAAATTGTTCTTTGGGCAATTCTCAAAAGAGATATAGAATTATATCATTCACAAATATAAAGAACAATGCATAAATTATATAAGCAAAACACATTTAAATGTCATGATATATGTAGAGAGAAAAAAAGCAAATTGATCTGTAGCTTTTCAGATACCATTCTTTTCTGCATATCTGCTCACAGGTTAATGTGTATCTTAAAATACAAAATAAGGACCTGAAACATTACTCTGACATTATTTCATAGGATTATAACACTTGGCATCAATGGCTATTGCATCTTTTTTCTTTTGATTCATGATTATGTTAATAAAACTGCCCACTAACAGATATAGGATAAAAATTGTTTAGAATGGAACGTTTCACCTTAATTCACTGTAGACTGACAATATATCAAGTCTCACCAAATTTCAAGGGCTGAAAGAATCCAGTATTTTCTCTCTGATAACAGCAGAATTAATCCAGAAAACAAAAATTTATTTTAAAATGTTATTTTTAATATTCATTGACTAAGTCTAACAAGAAGCTAATCAGCAAAGAGTGTACAGGGTATAGCTCTGGATTATGGATAAGAGACATGAAGCACATTTAAAAATAAATAGTATAACAGCATTCTACCTTATTAATCTCTAATTCTTCTGAGAGAATTTACCTTTCTGTTTTACATGAAATTGAAGTAGAGAATTGAGACCCTGTTTAATACATTAATCTAAAAATGTAGATAATTGAAGCCAACATACTTTTTGATTTGAATGATTGCACTATTTCAATTATATTCTCTCTGGAAACTCCCTTGGAAATTTTAAACAAAAGACAAATTCATCACATGAGAAAATGACATGAAAATTATACATCCCTATTAAATTATGTTCCTGACAAGAAAAGAACACATTCAAACGTCTGTCTTATCCTAGAAGTAAAAAAAGAATAAAGTTTGTTTTAGTTATTATTGTTTTAAAAAACTAAGACTTTATTCTATTAGTAAGAGTCTCAGTATTTTTTCTATTAAGTGATAATTTCCATAAAACAGATTCTCATATTTTCAAACTGCAAATTATTGAACTACAGTTATTAGAGCTAAGTAGAGAACTACAATAGTGAGTAAATAAAATTCAGATTCTTACTTTATAATTTCAACATATACAACTATAGTTTTTATCTTTGTAATTTAACTAACAATGATAATGACTAATAGCCTAAAAAGGTAGTTTTAAATGTGTGAAAATTAAAGCAAACTGGGAGAAAGGAAATAATCTTGATAGGAACCACATAATATATCTAAACTCAAGAAGTGGCAAAGAAATATTTAATATACTGTGTATTCAAAGGATGGACAGGGGCATAGTTCATCTCTTCCTGCCTCTTCCTCAATACCTTGTCTCCCATCAGGGACAACATATAAAGTATCTCCACAGCCATGGTGGAGTCCGGATTTTAAGACTTGCATTGAATGATCTATGCCCCAAACTCACGCATTAGATGCCTTTGGCTGAGTTAGTAAATGTTATATAATGGCTTTCATAAGGAAATAATTGAACTCATATTTTTAAAACATAAAGTTTTTCTTTTTCAGGTCAAATGTTTTTAATATACTGACATATCTCACCTAAGTCCTGTTTTTCTGTCTTTAAATCATTTACATATTATCACCCCACTCTAAAATATATCCATTTCTGCTATACTTAAATATAATTCCATATAATTAATTTATTTTCAACTACCAACAAGATTAGGTATCCAAATGTTAAAGATATGTATTAATTTTCCATTTTATTGTCATCCTTAGCTCCCAGAGTAGTTATAGATTTTTATCTACTTCTTCTACCACCATTCCCCTTATAAATTCCCCTTTCCCCTTTGACCACAAATTCTACCAGACGAATTAGTCTAGGTGGCCTGGTGGGATGACCCAGACCTTCGTGTCTCAGGGGTCTGTGGCCCGGATCCCCATGCTCTCACCAGTTCACCATTGCTGAAGTGGTGCTGGGCAAGTATCAGGAGTGTCCCCAGGGCATCAGTGGAGCATGTTCAGTAAGTAAGTGCAGCCCTACTGCCTCATGGCACTGAGTCAGTTACCTCGGGCAGTATCTCAACTTGTCCTGCCGATTTTACCCCAAGTTACCAGTGTTATGCAGGACTTGGCATTTATTAGCACTCTGTTGCAAGTTAGAAGCATTCTTCCCCCTGGGAACAGAATTTCCTGACCCAAAGATACCTAAGCAGGAATGGGAGGCATACATTCTCCAAATTACAAATGGGTAACTAGAAGTAAAGATGACAGGAAACACCAATCCTTGGTTCCTAGACCAACTTTCACCTGTTAGGGACGCAGTATTATATAATGGCCTTGTGTGTGGGCAATGTGTAGTTTATTTGTGCCCTGTAGATCAAGCTTGATCACTGATATTCCATGTTCATTTTACAATGTTTATAATAGTTTATTGATACCTATGTCTTTTGATTTAGTAGACATATGTCTTAAAATGCCCAACTTATAATGAGTAATTATGGCCCATTGGTAACTAATGGTTAAATGCTCTGTCTCTACCAGGGATATTCAATCTTTTGGTGTCCTGGGCCACACATTAAATGCATTGTGCCGTGTAATGACCAAAACAATCTCATAGTGTTTTAAGTAAATTCACGATTTTGTGCTGGGCCACATTCATAGTCATCCTGGGCTGCATGTGGCCCACAGGCCACAGGTTGGACACCCCTGATTAGACCTGGTATCATGTAAGGGGCGGCTATTGGGTGATGCATATTCCCCTCTTGTATTTGCCCTCACCTTTCTCCAGAAACGTAGGGGTCTACAATGCAATTTTCCTGATAGAGTTTGCCAAAGGTTTCAGATCACCACTTTCTTTACCCTTGATGCTGCCTGGCTGCATCGCTCCACTTGCAGGGCCACCTGCACAGCATGCTGGTTCTGCAGCAGAACACTTGTTGTTCTGGGTCCAATGCAGAACTGTTAGCTTTCCACATCACCTGATAAATAGGTCAAAGCAGTATTGTAAGATTTCTGGCTCAGAAATTCACCTTTTAATTTGGAAAAGAGGTCTCAGAATGACCCAGATCACTGAACCACAATAATTTCACCCGTGTGGCAGATTCTTGAATCTTTCAAAGGTTTATCTCTTAGAGACTGGAGTGCAAGTATTTCCTCAGCTTCCAGAGAATATGCAATGCCTTGATCACCAGATCCAATAAACCTGATATACAATGGAATATGCAGATTGCTAATGTCCTGTTAAACTACACCAAGGTAGAGATTAGATGAATTAACATGGCCCAAAGGCAAGACCATGAATTTATACTTGTCCATTCCAAGTGAATGTGCACTGTTTCTGGTTTTCCTTCCTGATGAGTATTGAAAAGAACATATTTTCCAAGTCAATAGCTTTATAGCATGCACCAGACACCACTTTAATGTGCTGTAATAAAGATACCACATTTGGCACTGAAGTTGCAATTGAGGGTACTCTTTGGTTGAGTTTGTGATAGTCCACTGCTATCTGCCATAATCCGTAGAGTTCTTACAGGGACTTATGGTGACTTAAATGACAGTTATGATGATAACTGCCTCTTTGTATTCTTTACAATTTTGAGTATAGCACTAGTCTGTGTCATTCCTGTTGGGATTCAATTTTTTTCTTTTATTTTCCTTCTTGGTTTGGGGTTGTAGATTCAGGAGTTCACGCTTGGCATTGACTACTACTGTAACTCTTACTCTATAAAGCAAGAAATCCAAGTGACGATTTTGACAACTGTAAAGTACCTCCATTGAGATTACCTACCATTCAGCTATTGGTGGAATGACCATCAGCAAGCTCTTTGGAACCACTGGACCCACTGTGACATGGTACTGGACCAGGACTTCAAGAATACCTGACCACTACACATCTCCTATCAAAGATAGGGTGTAATAGTGTTTTGGATACCCTCAGCACATAACTATGACAGAACTTGTGCCAAAACATTCTCACAGGACAATATTTTTGCTTCCCTAGTGTACAGTTAGTTATCTGAGTAAATGGTTGGATACTGTTTGGGAAAAGACAGGAATGGATATAGGCTTGCCTTTTGCTACAGGGTTCTTGTTCAGATGAAAGATTCTGGGTCTGATAACTGATTCAAACCTGGAAATTAGGCATGAGATCATGATGTTCTTATGGAATCCTACCTCAGGCTTCTACTCATCTATTCTTGATCACTTTTATTATATGTTTTAATGTATACCTTGTAGACTGCTCATATATCATGTCCCTAGGAAACAGTATGTCTTCCATATGTGTTCCACATATGGATATAATGTGTTTCTCTAGCCACCATTCCAAGCTTACTGATTATTATGAGAATTTTACCCAATTCTTCTGATGTTTAACTGGTACCACCTGGCCTCTGTTGTTCCTAGACTCTCTAACTCATCCTCATTGCTATTGATAAGCCCAGATATAATGGCATCTTCTATATTTAGACCCAGATTATAGAGGACAACTGACATTGAGGTTTTCAGTGATTATGCTAAAATGTTCTGAATATTCCTTATCGCCTTGGTAAATGTTTGTCTTCCCCAGTACCATCTCAAACAACATATAACATTTGGTGGGGTTTGGGATTTTATACAGTGGATCAATTCTAACATGCTCCTTTCTCCAAGCCTTTTCATGATGGAAAAATAATGGAATTAGATACTGTGCAAGCTAGGTGTCCATCAGTAAATGAATGGATCAAAAAACTATGGTACATATACACAATGGACATATACACTATACGGCAGAAAGAAAGAAGGAGCCCCTACCCTATGAGACAGCATGGATGGAACTGGAAAGCATTATGCTAAGTGAAATAAGCCAGGCGGTAAAAGACAAATACCATATGATCTCACCTTTAACAGGAACCTAAGCAACAAAACAAAGAAGCAAGCAAAATATAACCAAAGACATTGAAATAGAAAACAGGCTGATAGTAACCAGAGGAGAGAGGGCAGGGAATTTCAGAGGAAAAAGGGAAGGGATTTTAGGAACAAGTATAAAGGACACATGGACAAAAACTAAGGGGGGGTGGAAAGGGGAGGGAGGTGGGGAGCACTGCGAGGGTGGACTGGGATGGGAGTAAAAGACAAAAAACTGTACTTGAATAGCAATTAAATTTTTTTAAAAAATAGATGCTGTGAATAACATTTTTTTAAATCTTGCTTTAATAGGACTAGAATGAATACTAATCAAAGTCAACAATAAGGCCAGTATTTGCTCCTAGTTTCTAATTCTAAGCCTTGTGGCCTGTATGAAACTACAAAAATACTCTTTTCCAATTTATAATAAAAAATTCATTTAAGTAAGTCTGAATTTATTTCTGTATTACAAAAAGGCATACATCTCTGGAAATATGTGCACACTTTGCTGTTAAATAAAGAATAATGGAGTGGGATTCTTACTTAGAATTTTGAACTGTTCCCTCCAAACCACCCCTCCCCATTCCAGTGTTTATTTTTTAAAATATTTTATTTATTTATTTTTAGAGAGAGAGAGAGGAAGTGGAGGAGCAAGAGAGAGAGAAACAATCAGTGTGTGGTTGCTTCTCATGTGGCCTCCAATGGGGACCTAGCCCGCAAACCAGGCATGTGCCCTGACTAGGAATCGAACTGGCGACCCTTTGGTTTGCAGCCCGTGCTCAATCCACTGAGCTACACCAGCCAGGGCCCATTCCAGTGTTTAATGATCTGAATCTAATTCTGTCTTTGTCACTTACAAGGCACTCACTTTCCATCTGAAAATAGCATCTATTCTAGTCATATCATTCTGTTATCCTACTAAGTACAAGCTAGGGAAAGTATAGAATTTTCAAAGAAAATAACACATTTTTTGATCAACAAGTGATTTTTCATTGATTCCAATCACAAATCAACTATGATAACAGTAGTATTTATATAATTACTATAATTATAGAAATTATATATTTATATATAAAATTATTATTGGCAAAACCATGATAAACACCACTTTGCAATCACTATAAATAAAGAAAACTGGACATTGTTATCTCCATTTTACAGAAGTCTCAGACATCTTTGTTTTCCTAATTATATTTAAAATTTAATTTCAATTCTTAAGCAGTAATAAATCCACAAACCAGGTTACTTAACAGTAACAGTTGACAACTTTTGTAAAAAAAGAGTATTATAAAATTACAAAAATTAAGTTAATTTGCCTATTTTTATGCAGGATAAACTTGAAGAAAATATTAAACACTTACCTCAAAATTTAGTATGATTGGCCAAAAAGTTTATTTAGTTTTTTTCTGCAAAATGAAAGACACATTTTTCATTTCCACAATAACTTTAGTGATTTGGATATTTTGAGTATGTTGGCTATTCCCCTCATAGTGTAAAGTTGATCATTCTCAGTTAACTTTTCAATTTGATTGCTATCAACCTCAACTGGTCTGCCTGACCATAGAGCATTATCCAGCAAGAAATCTCCAGCACGAAACTTCACGGACCACTTTTGACGTGTTCAATCAGTCACAGCACCTTCTCCACACACTGCACAAATCTCTTGTGTGTGTTTCAGTTGTGTTTTTACCTTTCTTGAAATAATAAAGCATAATCTGCTGAAAAATGTTGATTTTTTTCTACCGTCGATATTAAAATGGCTACACAAAAATTCACCATTTTTTGTTTTTTTGTTAATGCACACTGATATGACAGCTGTCACAATACAATCTGACAAAATTGTCTTGAATGAAGTTAATGACAACCAAGTACTACTAGAGCCATCTTACCAAAAAAGAAAAATGAACATTTTTGGCCAATCCAATACTTTAAAATAGAAACAAATTTTTTTACAAAACTGAAGAAATATTATCTCTAAACTGTTATACTTCTGCATTTAAAAATGTGTTTGCATAGTATAAAATATGTGTATGTAACATTGAAATTTAATGGCACACTATTTATGTCAAACTACCCATTGATTAATTTAAATATTACATTAAATTTAGGCCAGAAACAACAAAATGACTGAATGCACACATATGCACATCAATAATAAACAAACAAACTTCCAAAAGAAATGAGCTTCAGAGATCTGTTTTACTACAGTTCTTTGGATCAGGAATACCACCTGGTGGTCAACCACCGTCGTGCTTCTCCAACTGTTTCTTCATGTAGGTACCTCTTCTGACTATTCCTTCTTCACTTTATTTCTTACTTTCTGTAAAATCTTTCTTTCTTTAGAATTTTGAGTTTTCAATAAAAATAAATGAAAAGTATTCTAAGCCCATGAGAACATGTTTACCTGCAAAGAAAACAACATGTTTACTTGCAAAGAGGTGTATAAAACAATGTATATTTTTAATTTTCACTCTGGTTTAGATAAATTAACCTTGATGGAATAGAAAATGAATTGTAAAGAGAGTAAGAATTGACAAAATGTAATAAATGAAAATATTCATAATCTATTACTTGATATTTAAATAGGAGATTAATTTTGATAATTATCAATGTCCATAAATACTTCTATGGTGATTTAATTTGCTGACAAAAAGCTATTGCACTCTAAGTGAAAATTCATAGCTATCTACTTCAGCTACATAAAGACTGTAGTAAGCTGAATAAGACTCTCAAATATGTTCAATTCCTATTGCCCAGAGCAGCAATTTCGAAGGCAGCATTATCCCCTTGGGGGAATCAATTCTTAAAGGGTTTTGAATTGGCTACTTCTAAAGCATCATTATCTTCCTGGATGATCCAGAAGAAAATTAGAACAAAAAGAAATGGTTGCAGATTTTTGAGGGGGGAAAAAATAAAGCAAGGTTAAGTAAAGCCTTTCTCTCACCGTGCATTGGCAAAACTACCTCTTCAGCATTTTAGTTAATTTTTGAGTCAAAAATGTCTTAGCAATAAGTATAAATGTCATGCACATTCTTATGAAGCTATTATTGCTATGAGATAAGCCATATATGAGTGTCGAATACAACTTTAGGATTTGCATTTAATCCTGAAGTGTTCACCTCCTTTCATGTCTATCTACACTATATTCCTGTAACTAAGCAGGAAGAGGGCTCTTATATCGTGCTTCATTGTTAATAAGTCAATGCCTGTTCTGTTTCTGGGATGTTCTTTTCATGCATTAAAACCTTCAAAAGTAAAAAAAAAAAAAAAAAGAAAGAAAGAAAAGTGTTACTTTGCAGAATGTTGTACTGCAAAAGGAAAATTACGGATAGGAATAAGCTAAAGGTCATGTGACAGACGACCCAGCATTATCTGGCTGGACCCAGTGTGATTGCCACAGTCCTCATGGAAAGAAGGCAGGAGGAGGAAAAGGCAGAGGAGTAGGTGATGTGATGACTGATGCAGTAATTGGAGTGATGAGCTTCAAAGGTGGAGAAAAGTGCTGCAGGGCTACATGCACAGAGTATGGGCGATCACTTGAAGCTGAAAGAATAAGGAAACGGATTCCCCCTCAGAGCCTCCAGAAGGAACCAACCTGCAGACACCTTGGCTTAGCCTATTAAACTGACTTCAGACTTCTGGCCTTCCAATCCATAAAGATAGATTTGTATTGTTTTAAGCCACTAAATTTGTGGGGTTTTGCTGTAGCAGCAATAGAAAACACACATGTTATTTGTAGACCAATGACTATTTTCACTACAGGTGAAATAGTCCTGAAATTTCCCTGAAGATTTTAGTTTCTAAATTGATTTTGAAGCTTTAGCATAACAAACCTAATCCATTTAACAGGAGACATACTTTTGGTAAGTCCTAGACAATGTAGTCTTTGTGAAGAAATTAATATCCATGATTGTGGTGTATGCTTGTCTATAGGTAAGTAGTAAAGTAGAAAGTGAGCTATATACACTTTGGTAGGCAGGTCCTGAACAAGTTCCTCTCCTACCTTCTAGGGAGCTAGTGCTCATTTTTGTAAGCAGATGGAAAGAATAAAAATAAATAGAAAAGGCAAATATTTAAGTATATGCAGGAAACAAAAAGGAATTCGAGACTGGGTTTCAGTTGTTTTCTGGGGAGTGATGATATGCTCAAAAGGATGATGATGAGGTTAAAGAAGGACTTGTGAGAAACATTTGAGATTAATTTTGAAAGAGAAAGAAAATAGAATAAGGGAATATTTATACACATGGACTCCTGAAAGCTTCATCAGTAACAAACCTAGTTTGTCCTTCTACCTTCTCCTATATAAGCTCATGGAACAGATGAGTATATGTTATCTAAATCAGACAACAACCTCTATGCAGGTTTTCAGTGCCCACATTAACTCTTTATTAAAGAACTTATGTCCCTATCAGAGTTCAGTGTGTGCATAGGCATGACAGGCATGAGGGACGCCGAACAGAGTCAGGGTTCTCCTCATCAGCTGGTGGACCAATTAGCACACACCCTCCCCTGCAGGAGCATGGAGGTCTCTGAGACCCCCAGAAGAAGGGGAGAATCCCTTGCCTGGGAAAACGGAAGCCCCATTCTCTGATGTTCTCTTTTGTCTCCTCTCGAGGCTAACTAGGAAAAGTTCTGTGTGGCACAAAAATGTATCTTAAAACTATGGATTAAGGTCAATTCTAGTTAAAAATACCAAACTCAATAACATAAATGACAAAATATTTTCAAAATTTTAAGTCAAAAAGAGGTTAAAAGTTAAAAAAAGATACATTTAGTTAGCCACAATTCTGATTAATTAAGATTTGATCCTAGTAATAAATTCTTCAACCAGAAAGCTTGAGTTTATATGAAAATCCATTTTATTCTCTGACAAAACAAGGACTTCACAGCAACTCACTGATCTCTCAGGTAAAGTGAGTTTTTCACAAGGATTGGGAAAGCTTGAAAGCTCGGATGTGGTATGTCTATGCTTGCAAGCTCCTCTGATCCTTTTCTCTATCCCCTTCCTGAATTTGGCCGGGATTCTAAGGAACCAGTTTTGTAATAAGCAGGTAAGAGTCGAGCACATAATAACATATTCATAAGTATGCGAGTGGCCTAAAATTGAGTCAGTCTCCAACCAGTTTGCAAATACGTGACCACCTTTTGATCAATTTTAGGATAGTCTAACAAAAGAATTACGGGCATTATACCTGTCTCTTCACTCTTTTCCCTGCGTATTGACTATGATGAGACTTCCTAATATCAAAGTAACAGAAGCTTTGCTTTTCATTCCACTTATAACCATTAGGTGGCAATATAATGCAAACAATAAAAATCATTTAAAAGGAATTTATCTACATTTGCTTTGCCTCACAAATAGTCTTATGCTTCCCTAAATTTTTAATTCAAGAATTAGATCCTATAATCTATTTTGTATTTTTCACCTATTTTGTATTTATTTCCTTCTGCCATGTTTTTAAAATTACGAATTGTTTAAGAGAACCTATGTGCCTTACACACTTGAAAGTGAAGTTACTTCCAGCACATAATTACAACAGAAAGTTATAGTAATGATAACTTTAAAATGAAACCTATAAAGATGTAAATAAAAATACTAGAATGTGGAAATATAATGTGTAGGTTCCCCTCTCCAGTAAGATCAAGAAATAAAATTTGTGTTTTTTTAAAAAGAATAAACACATAACACTATTTCCAAAATAATTAAAATCTTTAAATATAGTCCCTTCTTTAACTAACTTTCATTATTCTAAAGGAAGATCTTGAAGACCCGCCAAGATATATGAGAATTAAGTCCCGAGAGTCATAAAAACTCAAAGCAGCAGTCAACTGTGGAGCACAGGTAAACTCCACAGTCTGGGAGCTCAGACTTACTGACACTAAGCCCTTTAACCTACAAGGCAGATAACCTATAGTTGAGTTAGCCTTTCACACGTCTACCAACATTCCCGAACTGCCTTTCATTATTTATTATCCTTTTAAAATGGTCCATGCACATTAATGTCAACTCATTTTCACTACCATAATAGTATTGGAAAAAATGAAGACACATTCAGGGTAAATTGCTGATTCCACAATCTTATTACAGATGATATCATCCTATTAGTAGAAAACGCTAAAGATTTTTTACCAAGAAAACATTTAGGACTAATAAACAAATGTAGCAAAGAGGCAGGGTACAAAATCAACACCAAAAATCAGTTGTGTCTATAGTAAAAGTAAACAACCCAAAAAGGAAATTAAGAAAACAGTTATTTTCACAACAGCATCAAAAAGAATAAAAATACTTAGGAATTTATCTTGGAGGTGAAAGATATACAATGAAAACAAAACAGTATTGCAGAAAAATTAAGAAAGACATAAATCAATGTAAAGACATCCATGTTTATGGACTGAAATACTTAATATTATTAAATAACAGCTCCCAAAGCACTCCACAAATTCCAATCCCTACCAAAATTTCAATAAAGATTTTTGCAGAAATAGAAAAATCTTTCCAAAATTCATATGAAATTTTAAGGGGCCATAAATAGCCAAAACAATTCTGATAAGGAAGAACAAAGTAAGAGAGCCTACACTTCATGATTTTAAAATTTACTTCAAAACTACAGTTATTGAAACAGTGTGGTACTTACAGAAAGACAGACATATAGACCAAGAGAGCAAGACCAATAGATTTGCTTAATGAGATATTACAAAGTTAAAGGAATAATGACAGTGTGATATTTCTTCCAAAATAGAAAATTGAGCAATATAAATGAGTAGAGATTACAGACTATAACCCAAGGGTAAAGAGACACTTGATTCTTGAGAAGTTTGGCACTATAGTGCAGTGGGGTAAGAGAATTCATTTTAATAAACGATTCTCAGAAACATGAATATTCATATGGAAAAAAAGAAAATTCATTTTGTCCCCACATTTAAACAAAAATCACTTAAGGGTGAAGCGGGATATCAATAGGAAAAGTAAAATACTAGCAAATCATAAAAATTTCATAAGACAACAAAAGAAGAATCATAAAAAGAATATTTACAAATTTGACTATAATAGAATTATAAATGCCATGGAGAAAAGAAAGCCTCCTCTATAAATAATGCTGAGAAAATTGGAAGGCCACATTCAAAAGAATGAATCTAGATAACTGTTTTTCCCCATGTACAAAAAATTAATACAAAATAAATCATAGACTTAAATATAAAATCTGAAACTATAAATCATGTAGAAGAAAACATAAGTACTAAACTTACAGACCTTGGTCATTCATAGAGAACATTTTATGAATTTGACCCCTAAAGTCATGGGAAGTAAACTCAAACATAAATTAATGGAACTGTATCAAACTAAAAAGCTTCTACACAGCAAAAGAAACCACCAAAAAACAAAACAACAACCAACAGAATGGGAAAAGATATTTGCAAACAACAGCTCCAACAAGGGGTTAATAACCAAAATATATAAAGAACTCACACACCTCAACTCCAAGCAAACAATCCAATTTAAAAAATGGGCAGAGAACCTGAACAAACACATCTCCAAGAAGACATACAAACAGGCAGCAGATATATGAAAAGATGTTCAACTTCACTAGCTATTAGGGAAATGCAAATCAAAACTACAATGAGATACCATGTCACACCTGTTAGAATGGCCATTACTAACAAGACAGGTAATTAATTACAAGTGTTGGAGAGGTTGTGGAGAAAAAGGAACCCTCAGTCACTGCTGGTGAGAACAAATTGGGACAGCCACTATGGAAAACAGCATACCAGTTTCTCAAAAAATTAAGAATAGAGTTACTATATGATCCAGCAAATCCTCTTCTAGGTATCCACCCAAAAGACTCAGATTTATTTATCTGAAAAGATATTTGCAGCCCTACGTTCATTGTGGCATTGTTTACAATTACCAAGACATAGAAACAGCCAAAGTGTCTATAAATAAAGGATTGGATAAAGAAGATGTGGTACACGTATGATTTCACTCACATGTGGAATCTAGTAAACAAAGTGAATTAGCAAGTAAAATAGAGACAGACTCAGAGATAGCAGGCTGACAGCTTGGGGTGGGGTGAATGGGAGGAGTGGAGGGATCAAGCAAAAAAGTGAAAGGACTCATGGACATGAACACCAATGCAGTGATTGTAGGGGAGGGCAGAGGTGGAAGAGGGCATGGGGGATAAATGGTAATGGAAAAGAACAATAAATTGAAAAAAGAAAAACTGATGTGATATTTATATGGTAAAGACTACTCAACCATAAGAGAAGATGAAATACTGTCATTTGTGACAACGTGTATGGACTTGAGAATATTATGCTAAGTGAAATAAGTCAGGCAGGAAAAGCTAAGAACCATATCCTTGTACTGATATATGGGATACAAAACTGAAACTCATAGATACAGACAACAGTATGGTGGTTACCAGAGGGAGAAGAGATGGGGTCATAGTAAAAAAATAAAGGGGGCCAAATACATGGTGATGGAAAATTATGTTACTTTGGGTGGTGGACACACAATGCAATATGCAGATAATGTACCATAGAAATTTACACTTGAAACTTATATGATCCTACTAATCAATGTCACCCCATTAATTTTAATTAAAAAAGAGTTTAAAACACCACAAATTTTATTAAAAGAAATTTATATTATAGTGCAATAAAGTGCATTATATATCTTATCTTCTTTTTAAATTATTTTAACTTATTATTGATTTCTATGTATTAAAAATTAAAATGAGGATATTTAAATAGCCAGAAGAGATATGCAAGAATGTTCAGCTTCATTGATATGAGGGAAATATAAATTAAAAACAAAATTCACCCTGGCCAAGGTGGCTCAGTTGGTTAGCCATAGTCCTGCAAACCAAAGATCACAGGTTCGATTCCCATGTGGGGCACATACCTAAGTTTTGGGTTTGGTCCTTGGTCAGGGTCCATGAAGAAGGCAACCAATAGAGAAGGTGTTTCTCTCTATCATTGATGTTTCTCTCCCTCCTTTTCTCCCTCCCTTTCCCTCTCTCTATAATCAATAAAAGAAGAAAGTAAATAAATTTTAAAAATTAAAAAAAATTCAGAACTACTTTATATGAGAATAGCTAAGGTGAAAATGACTGACAATGAAAAGTGTTGGTGAGAATGTAGGAGAGTTTTCATAAATTGCTTGAGAGCTTAGAAATCAGTATAACAGCTTTACAAAGCAGGTTTTCTTTCTATAGAAAAATTGAAGAAATGCATAATCTAAGAGCCAGCAATTCCAGTCCTAATATATGTTTTAATTAGATGAGTATCATTGTGTGCACCAAGAAAAACATTCCAAAATGGACGTAGCAGCATTACTTATAATAACAAGGGCAAAAGAAAACTATCTAAATGTCCATCAAAGGGAGAATGGATAACATATATGGTGAAATCAATTTAGCAATGAAATTCAGTGAACTACGGTCACATACAACAGCATGAGTGAATCTCACAAATTAGTGCCAAGGAAAAGAAGCCAGGCACAGTTTATGTAATTTTGTGTATAGACAGGCAAAGCAAAGACACAGGTAGGATTTAACAAAACTGACTCAGGTGGTTAAAAAAAAAACAAAAGACAGTGATTACCTGGAGATTATCAGGGAAGTGATTACCCTTAAGGAAAGGTCGTGACTAAGGATTCCAGGTTAGCATAGTAGTTACACAGTGATATACTTCACAAAATGTTTCCCCGATATTTCCAGTACCCACCTGACACCATACATACTTATTGCAATATTATTGACTATGTTCCCAAACCGTACTTTACGTCCCATGAATTTTTGTGACTACCAATTTGTCCTTAATCCCTTTAACATTTTCACCCAGTCCCCCAACCCCTTCTCCTCTGGTAACCATTGGTCTGTTCTCTGTGCTTACAAGTCAGTTTCGATTTTGTTCATTTATTTTGGTCTTTAGGTTCCATGTGTAAGTGAAATCATACTGTATTTGTCTTTTGCTGACTGTTTCACTAAGCACAATACCCTCAAGGTCCATCCAAGCCATCCCAAATGGTAAGATTTTATTTTTTTCCTATGGCCAAGTAATATTCCATTGTATATGTGTACCACTGCTTTTCTACCCACTTGTCTATTGATGAGCACTTCGGTTGTTTCCATATCTTGGTTATTGTAAATAGTGCTGCCATAAACACAGAGGTGTATATATTCTTTCAAATTAGTGCTTTGGGGCGTTTTTTTGTTTGTTTGCTTTTGTTTTTTGATAAATCCACAGAAGTGGAATCTCTGGGTCATAAGGCAGTTCCACGTCGTTAAATTTTTTGAAGAGCCCCCTTACCACTTTCCACAGTGGCTGCACCAATCTGCATTCCCACCAACCGTGCATGAGGGTTCCCTTTCCCACACATTCTCACCACCACTTGTCATTAGTGAATTTATTGACAATAGCCATTCTGGTAGGTATGAGATGACATCTCACTGTGGATTTAATTTCCATTTCTCTAATGCTTAGTGCCATTGAACGTCTTTTCCCGTCTACTGACCCTCTGCATGTCCTCTTTGGATGTGTCTATTCAGGTTCTCTGCCCATTTTTTAAATTGGATTGTTTTTGTTTTGTTCTGTTTTGGTGTTTGGTTGTATGGGTTCTTTACTAATTTTGTATTTAGCTACTTAACAGATGTGTCATTGGCAAATATGTTCTCTCATTCAGCAGGTTGTTTTTTCATTTTGTTGATTTTTTTGTTTGTGTTTTTGTTGTTGTTATAGTTTTATTGGGGGGGGCAAAAGCTTTTAGTTTGATGTAGTCCCATTTGTTTATTTTTCTTTTGTTTCCCTTGCCTGAGAGGATATATCAGGAAAAAAATATTGCTAGGGGAAATGTCTGAGAGTATACTGCCTGTTTTCTTCTAGGAGTTTTATGGTTTGGAGTCTTACATTTAAGTCTTCAATCCATTTTGAGTTTATTCTTGTGTACAGTATAAGAAGGTGGTCTTACTTCCATTTTTCCCCAGTAAAATTTTTAAACATAAAATGTACATTTACTCTCATTTTGTTCTTGTTTGTATTTACTAAGAATAATAGAAATTCATCAAAATTAAAACCAAAAAATTACAAAGATTTATAAAATTAAACCAAGGATAATGCATTTTTAAACTTAAAGTTTTAACCCAGGATGTAGCCATTTCATGTTTAGTCTTAGGATTTGGTCACCCAACTTCCAGTTGCCCCCATGATTTTCCATGTCATCTTGTTTTATTTTTCTTCATAGACCTACTTACTAAGTTAAATCTTTCTGTTATTTCATTGTTTCTTTATTTATTATTATCTCTGTCCCATATCTAGAAAATAAACTCAAAGGAACAATGACCTGTGTTCCTAATGCTAACAATGTTGTCTAGCATGTACTAGAAGTTCAGAAAATATTAAGTTGATGTTGGTGCCTGTGACATTTCTCAAAATATACCATGAATATTGTCAAGAAATGTAATATAACAGAGCTCTCTGCTTCATTAAATATATTTTATATGTTACTTATGGTGATATTCAATCTATATTAGCGTATCATAGGCTTTCAGAATCTTAAACTTAAGTGAATGTTTTAGCGGTGCTGATCAGAGCATTTTTGAAAATGTGTGGGAAATATTTTCTGAGAGTAACAGTCTGGACGCTTGCCCCAAATGAGCAGTCTAAAAAGTAAATTCTAAAAAAATTATGGCAAACTCAACAGAACATGCAGGAGTTCTCAGATTATGGACATATTTGGTGAAAAGTGGCTTCTCAAGTCCCTAATTCCTCATGGAAGACACAGCTGAGTAGCTGGTTATGATGTTTTGCCAACCCTTGAAGAGGTCCTTCAAGTCACTGGAAACTCAGAATGGATGTTTTCAAACCGCTTGCATACGAAATATGTCACCATGAAACCTCAGCAGAACTGCCTTATACGGTGGCAAAAAGTTCTTGTTATAGACTGTATCTCTTGGATCTCACCTCTGGGTTTGCAATATAAATGCTTCCAATGGCCTATGTTATAATTATGATCAGACATTAAAAATTATGGAGTTCTGCTGATGTTACAATACGGTATCTGTCCCAGAACACGTAAATTGTGAGCAGTGTCTTGCAAGGAATGACCATACTTGACCATACTAGGCCCAATGGCCTCCTCCATCAGAACACTTTAAAAAACAACAATAACACCTTTAATATTCCAGGGAACTAGTATTACATGTGTTTTATTTTTTTTAAGATTTTATTTATTTATCTTTAGAGGGGAAAGGAAGGAGAGAGGGAGAGAAATATCAATGTATGGTTGCCTCTCGTGCGTCCCCTGGTGGGAACTGGCCTGCAACCCAGGCATGTGCTCTGACTGGGAATCAAACCGCGGTTGTTTGGTTCTCAGGCCTGTGCTCAATCCACTGAGCTACACCAGCCAGGGCACATGTAAGTGTTTTAGAAACACTAAGCGAGGCAATGCACTGAATGTGTACATATTAACTGAATATTTTTATTGAAAATGTATTCTATGTAATCTTTGGGTGAAAATACACTGACAATGTTTCAATTTTCATGTATATATTTTGCTTTCCTATAAATATAGTCAATGCCTGCTGACTTGATATTTTTTAGGACATTCCAACCCAGAGGAAAAACTTGGGTCACTCTTGATTATTTCAGAAAAAAAAGGTTCAAAATATAGCAAACCTTATATTTTGTTCAATTTTTCTTTTCATATTGTAAAGTTAAACGATTCATCACTTCCTGTCATTGAGCTACAGAAAAGAGAAAAACTTTCTTCCTCCACCTTTAAATTGGCATAAATTTCCCTGCTCCATTAATAAAATTACAGAGGCTATCTTCCTCTACATATTTATGGCAACCTTTCTGACCCATGGGCCAGAGCATTTGTGGAAAGGCATAATTCTATCCCTTGCCATCAGTTAATGAGTGTGACCTTGCTGCAGAGGCAGAATGCTTCTAGGAGCTACCTCTCTAGCTTTTAGCCACAAATAATGGAGGTGACAGAAGGGTTTGCATCATTACTGAAAACTGCTCTACACTGATGCAGCAGGCTGATTGTTTCAATACGAGCTGCAGTGGATGATTCTCAGAAATCACCTACTGCCAAAAGCATACAGATGGTGTAAGTTGAAGCATAACCCACCAGAGAGATGAAGAGATTCCTTTCAAAGATGTAGACAACAAATACTGGATACTTTTTATCTCTGCATCTTGCTGAGGGATCCAAATAGAGCTGTGTACCTGTTTCAAACGTTGTTTGGGTTCCTGGAAAAAGGAAAAAATAAGATTCCCTATAGTCTCCTTGCATCAAATCAGAAATTGTTTTGAAGTTGTCATGCTCCTTTGTAGATCATATAAATGTCCAAAATGTATGTTGGGTTTTTGTCCATAAATACACAGAGATTCTTAGTCTGACTCTGGTCTCAGCATGTTTACTTATTTTATTATTTCCAAAATAGGATTGAAAAACTGAAAAGGTTGTCAGTGGCTGGTGGAAAAACACATTAGATTGGAATAACTTTAACCATTCTCCAAAGTAAAGTTTATTTTTAAGTTTTCATTCCAATATCTTCATTCCAAATTCTCATTTCTATAGCTCTAACCATCCGACACTAATATGCACACAATGAAGGAAATACGTTTAAGTCAATTGTTACGGGAATGAGAGAATTTCAGTGACTTTCCACCTATCTTACCTTTCTATTGTGTTTTAAAAAGTAATGTGTTTTCTTTAACTAATGACTTTCATGTTTCTGTCTTCATATAGAGCTACCTATATCCTCTTTCAGACAGTTAAATAATTACATTATGAATGAATATGATCCCAGTCATTTTTCCTCAATAAAGCTCAATGTGCAGTCTTTAGTTCTTTTCTTTTTACTAACATTTCTTAATTAATGTCAGCAATGCATCTGGCATTGTTAGGTAGCAGCTAGGAACGAACAGCCAGAGGGGATACAAAGGCAGGGCCCTGGCCATTACAGCCTAACAAAGAACTTCATACAGGAGGCTAGAAGCAAAAGGTAGACATGTCTCACCAATTAGCTCAGCAGTCCTGAGTTCGGTTTGATAAAATTTACCAGGTTCCTGAGCATCACAAGCAAAACAGCGCAAGATGAGGGGACAGTCCTTCAGACTATGCTGAGAAAAGGGGCTTCTGGAACAACCTTACTAAGACTGCCTTACTAAGACTAAGACTGAACATCACAAGTGGGAATTGCACAGGAGACAGAGGGGTATCTATGATGGGAAAGGGGGCCTCTGTAACAATTTCACTAGGACAAAGAGCTTTACTAACTGAGAAAGAAAGCCTTTGTAGCTGGATATTATTCCCAAAAGGAAGAAGAAGGGGCACCTAGAAGCCAGCTGAGGTATATAGTCGGCTTACTTAGATTAGTTGAGTACCCACTTACAGCCTCAGCCCAAGTGTATAAAACAAACTCAGTAACTTACTAACAACTTTCTTTCCTCTGCATGTGGGACATTTAGACTTGCTGGGTGCCTACTTGCAGCTCCATGACTGTATGTATTTCATACATGAACTTGCTACCTCATGTCAGCTATATGTATTTCTTTCTTTTTTGAATTGTTCTCTTGAGGGGGAGAGAAAAGAACCAAGGGGTGGGATAGAAAGACTTCCTGACTCAGGTCTCTCTCTCTCTCTTCCATTTGTAACAGCATCAACTACCATTTATTTCCTTTAACCTCTGTCTCCTGTATTCAACCACTTGCTAGGCAATTTACATTTGAGAATATCAAAGGATATCTCAGACACACACAGAACCCAGTATGAACCAGTGTCAGCTCCTGAACTATGACTTGTTTATGGGTTGAATTGCACCCCCTGTGAAAACCATATGTGGAAAACCTAACTCTAGTTAAGTTTTCCCTAACACATTTTATAATTTCCCAGTGTGGAAGGTACTATTAATAAGTTATGGGCAGAGTACTGTGAGATTCCAGAGAAAGTGTGCCTTATTTAGCACCGTGATGAAAATAAAGGACTCCTGGGAGCGGTGGAACTTAAGTTGAACTACAAAGAGTAACGTGTAAGTGTCAGATAAGGGTTAATGGCATGTGATGGAGAGAACATTTACTAGAATGAGAGGCATAGAGAATATTGTTCGTTCATGGAACAGCATGAAGTAATATGAAAATATTAGGTTCAGGAAATATATATGAAATATGTAATCTCCCATTTGCTAAAAATTTGTCATTTAGTTTTATACCTTCAAATTAATTAAACAGTGTTCAAAAAATTTGAACACAGAGCACACATGAACAGTTAGGAATATTATATGTTTCTTAGCTTCTCTGTCATATTTTTCTTTATTATGCATGATGGAATCACTTATGTTACTTTACTCTATTTCTTTTTACTTTAAATTTTATTTGATTTGTTGGTCCTTGTCGGAGAATGCTTTCTGGAGAAATAATCTCGGGTCTATACTGCAGGATTTATAAGGCAAAAGGGGAGTGGAAGTGATTTGATCAGGATTCAGTTTAGTTTCAGTAAAAGGAAGCATTAAAATTATTAGCAGCTGAGCAAAACATAAATATTTATTTCTCATGAAAAATCCAGAAGTACATGATCCAGCAAAGGTGAACGGGCAGTGTTTCTGGGGGACCTAAGCTCCTTCCAGGACACTATTGTGACACACCGAGTGTGTTTCCCCAGACGTTAAAATGCAAAATGATATCTGTGTTCCAGGAGGCAGGATGGAGGAGAGAGCAAACATAAGTACAAAGAATTAGTTTCAGTTGTCTGTTCAAGGAAATACTAGACAGCTGCCCTGTCAACACATCCTCTTTTACCCCAGTGGCCAAATTTAGTCTCATAGACACGGCATGTGATTTGGAAAGATAGTTGCACACAAAAGAAGTATGTCTTTAATTTGGGCTTCCCCATGGTGGGCACAGTGCCTCTAAAAGAATATACTCAGGAAATATTTGTTAATTAAAGAATAAATAAAATAATAAAATAAAATAAAAACTATTTTCCATCTTGATGAAATAAGGATCAGAATTTTTTTAATATTTTATTTTAATTGTTGTCCAAGTACAGTTTTCTGTCTTTTACTCCCATCCCAGTCCACCCCCCCAGTGCTCCCCAAGGATCAGAATTTTTGGAAAAATTTCTGAAAATGAAACAAAATCTAAGACCCCAAAGAATGATGTTCTCAGAAAGCTAATGTGGAATTGATACTCACTCTAGTGTCTTCATGACTGTTTCCCAGAGAATTCTTAAAAATATTTTGGCAATTCTCAGTCTCATTTTGGCACATTTTAGATCCCAGGAAGACATTTCAGGGAGGAGTAAATTGAACATCCCTAAACTGTTCGGTCTGCAGGCAGCTTTGTCTTAATTAAAAATTGGCCGACAACAGCTAGTGAGTCTGATTGCTTCCTCGAATACAGTTAAACAGCAGGCTCCTATCTACTAGAGGAGTGGTGAGTACTTAAGTGAGCAGGAACTGACTTTACAAGCACTACACCGAGGGTTATTTGACACTCATTGAATTTAAAGCCAGGGACGTGAAGCCTCTTCTTGTAAATGTCAGCTGCCTTGTCTGTCATTAGGCTGTGCTATGGTTAATGCAGCTGCATAGTATATTGCTTCATGCTGCCTTTTAAAAGTTACCAATAATAAGATTGTAAGAAATGGCTTACTTTCCCTTACTTTATCTTTCCCCAGGACTTTGCTGAGAAAACTCAAAAACTCTTATTTAGCTTCATGTGCTCATATTTCCAATGGGTGGTATTTCAGCATTTATCTGAATTATTGCCCTAAAGTGAAAATCCATGTATTGAATACAGTGTAAAAGTCCAAAGTAATTTAAATTGGAACAAGGTGAAAATCCGGTGCCATCATTTGCAAAATGCTCAGATGCTCTGAAAGATTTTTTTGTCACAGAAAGTCTAACTGCATTTAGGTTGTTGTTCTTAATCAGAGAAAAACTGGTTCATGTTAGTCTTGGTTGACAATGCCCAGAGGAGGGAATCGATTTGTTTTCCAGAGTAGTGGGGCTTTATAAAAAAATATTAAGCTCTGGATGCTTGCCGCATAGATATCACACAGCTAGGACTACTCTCTCCGAAAAGGACGTTGCTGTCTATGCTACTGATCACACACTGAGCTGGATAGCTGAATTCCAGGAGCAGCTCTCTCATTAAGATGCAGATGGCTCCACGGCATTCTGAAATAAGAACTTGAGAATTGCTATAAGTAGAATCCCTGTATGCATAGGGGGTCTAATAGTTGAGTCTACAAAGCAGTAGATCTGGTTCTTTCTAGAGGTCTTGTGTCTACAGGGTTATCCACAGAGGAGCTGATGAGAGTGAAAGGCTGCAATCATTATCTGCCTTAGCTGGGCAATGATCTATTCATTCAACAAACGTCTTCACGAGTGTGTACTGTGTGCCAGGAACTGTGAAGGGAAAAGAGATGAACAAGGCATACTAGCTAACTTAAAGAATGTTCAACTATTTTCAGAAAAGCATGCAGTCTATTATGATACCGTGCAGCAAATGTGCTCACAGAGATATACTCGATGTATTACAGCAGTGTGGAGAAGGAACACAGAGACCTAACTGTTTGAGTGTTGAGTTGCCAAGTTAGACAATTCTTCCAAAAAGGGGCATTTTATATTAGCCTCAAAGAGAATGGAACACAAATGACTGGACAAGGCTAGAAGTAATTCTGAAGTAGAAGAAATGGCGTGACAAAAGTTGTGGAGCTGAAAACACAAGAAAAGCATCTGTGTACATGCACAGAGTGAAAATGAAGGAATATGAAGCCGAGAGTTAGTCCATATCGTACCTATTTGTGTGCACCACACTAGAGGCTGTGTGGCTTGTTCCGCTTTACTTTGATAAAGGAATTCAGAGCACAGGTACATTCAAGCTCATTTTCATTAGTTTTATGTTTCATCGGTGTGCACAATTTTAAAGCCTTGTCGTGTTTCTGATTCTGTGAAATAAAATGTCTGAATGCTTTGTTGTATCAAGTTGCCTTGATTTCAGGAGTACTTCTATACCTTCAGCAACCATTCCACAGTCACTCAGATTGTTGACTCAAAAACTGCAGTTACCAGAATGCCCCAGATGTGGCGCCCCAGCAGACCTCCCCTCCCAGCGTGGGATGGAGGCATTGTGGAGTAAGAAATCAAGGTAGAGAAGTTAAAAAACAACGGTACCTCCCTACTCTCTCCTCAACATATTTGCATTTGTGAGTGGCAATGGAAGTCAACATATTAAAACTTTGTTTAATTATATTAAGATTTCTAGTACTTTCACATATATCACTTTATGACCACATAAAAAAGACTGGGAAATTTTAGCACAACTTAAATTCTCTTCATTGGTTTCCTAATCCAAGTTAATACTGATTTTTTTTAGCCTGGAACTTTATAAAGACAAATCTATTTAAACCAAGCATAGATTAATCAGGTAGAAAATAAGTCTCTAAAAATAGCAAAGTGTTTTCCACATTTGACTATTCAAATTACCAGGGTAGCTTATTCAAAATAAAAATATCAAAGGTCACTCTCAAAGATTGATTTACTAAATCTACAATCAAGTCATAGAATGTATATTTTTAACTCAGATGAACAAACCAAACTTCATTTCAAATCGCTGGTCTAGAGTCTGTAGTCCACAGTAACAGCAAGTTCCCACCAAGTTCCCTGCCTTAACTGGGTACTTCTGCCCTCCATTTCTAAGTAAACCTGACCTCACTGATTAATTTGATTGTTTGGAATGGACTAGCTTTATTTGCCCACAAAGTCTTTCTTAGTGAAGAGTTTATTTAAGGAATAAATAGACCTTGTTTCTAATCTTGGGTCTGCAATTAATTAGTCCTGTGGCCCTAAAGCATGTCACTTCACTACTCTCCACCTTCCTTTCTAAAGGAGAAGTCAAATATATTGTACAGGAGGAATAGGCTGTTCACCTATATTCCTCTTCACCAGGAGGAATAGGCTGTTTCAGAAGGCATGTTCTTCTGAGGCTTTACATGCAGGATCAACGAAAGGCAAGAAAAAACAGAACCTGAAGGTCAGGAAAGGGGGGTGTTGCAGCAGGGCTTGTTGCAAGGCTCTGGAGAGAGAGCCCAGTCTGTCCTGTTCCCAGCTATAACCGTGGTGCCTACCCCACTAGGTGCAGGGTATATTTGTTGAGTAAATGAATAGATGAGGCTAATTCATTTTAATATTTCAATAGCTGCTATGAATATTTTTAAAGTAAGAGATTCATCCCTTCAAGTTAAGGTTTGATTCCAAGAGGAAACAATTACAATTATGCTAATAAACTTACTATGGAGAAATAAAAACATCTGAGAGCCTCATTCTAAAGTTGTCATCCAGAGATTTTTTTTAAAAATTATCAAAATGGGTACTGGAAGGTAATTCAGGGGAAATTACTTGATTGCAATTTTGTCCAGGATCAATTCTAACTTCCCAAATTAATTGCAGCATAGACATAAACTTGGAATTAAGTTTCTTTCTTAAAATTTAATTTTTCATTTTTATCAATTAATAAGTTAACATTTATTGAACACTAAGTACCAGAGTTTT
>PVKM010016512.1:0-26748 GCA_004027735.1 Carollia perspicillata
TTTGGCAGGATGGGGCATCCCACATATAAGTTCTTTGGCTACTCCATTTCCTATACTGCACTTTACATCCCCATGGTTATTCTGTAACTACCTATTTATACTTCTTAATCCCCTCACCTCTTCACCCATTCTGCTACACTCTCTCCCATCTGGCAACCATCTGGTAACTAACTTTTCTTGTGCTGCTTTTATGATTCTCTTTTTCTCTTTAACCTTTGGTATTTTAATTATATGTCTTGGAGTGGGGTCCTTTGCATCCATCTTGTTGGGGTTCTCTGTGCTTCCTGGTCTTGTATGTCTATTTCCTTCACCAAATTAGGGAAGTTTTATTTCAATATTTTTTTTCGGATAGACTTCTAATTTCTTGCTCTTTCTCTTCTCTTTCTGGCACCTCTATACTGCAAATATTGTACCTCTGGAAGTTGTCTCTGAGACTGTTTATACTATCCTCATTTTTTTTAATCTTCTTTCTTCTTGTCATTCTGTGTGGTTGTTTTTTGCTTCCTTATGTTCCAAAGCATTGATCTGATTCTCAGTTGTATCCACTCTACTATGGTTTCCCTATAAATTATTCTTTATTTCAATTAGTGAAACCTTTATTTCTGACTGGATCTTTTTTTATGCTGCTGAGGTCCTTACTAAGTTCCTTAAGCATCCTCATAAACAGTGTTTTGAACTCTGCATCTGATAGACTGTTTATCTCCTTTTCATTTAGCACTTTTCCTGGAGTTTTGATCATTTCTTTCATTTGGGCCATGTTTCTTTGTCTCCTTATTTTGGCAGCCTCCCTGTGTTTGTTTCTATGTATTAGGTAGAGCTGCTTTGACCCTGTGTCTTGGTAGTGTGGCCTAATGTAGTAGGTGTCCTATAAGGTTCAATGGTACTGTCTCCCCTATCACCCAAGCTGGGTACTCAGGGTGCACCCTTCATGTGGGCTGAGTACATCCTTCTCTTGTAGTTGAGTTTGGTTTGCTGTTGGCAAATCAATGGGAGAGATTCACCCAGGTCAGTCAGTTTCAAGGAATGGCTGTGACCACTGACTCTCAACCTCCTTCCTCTATGGAGGATCAGCTATGCGGGAGCATTGTGGTGGTGCTCCAATACAGTCTATAGTTGTCTACTGGGTGCATTAGCCCTGGGGATTTCTAGGGTGGTGCAGGCCAAGGTAAGCTCCTACCTGTGTTTTGCCAGGGGCACCCTATGTCAAGTCTCCCAACTTCCAAGTAATCAAGTCAAACCTTGGAATGTTTATCCCAGACTCCAAATGTACTTATTCTTAAATAGTTTGGAAATGAAATGGATTGTTAATATCAGATATAGTTGTTCATCATTTACTGCCCATGACTTCCAGGCAGCAATATTTTAGGCTTCTGACAGTGAAGGTTTTACTGTAACAATGGATTCCTGACTGGGCAGTGCAGATGGACCTGCTTGGTGTCCCAGCTTATATGACCTCCTCTGTCTGCCTTCTGAAGCCCAAACATGTGTAAAGTGTGTTACAGCACCTAGAAAGACATATAAATAATCAGGGGACACAAGAAAATGGAATGTTAAATTACATGGAATTTTACATACCCTGCAGATAATGATCTACTTTAGATTACTTTGGAAAGCACATATGAACACATCCTGTATTGGGCTGATAGAAGGTGAATGAGGTGAAACTTGGAGATGCAGTTTTGTATGATAAACACAAGCTGACATTGAAGATGCCAGTCCTTGTTAATGTCAAAGAATGACCTTCCTCCATGTTTATGAATCAAGGTCACACTGAAGTTTTTGTCTAGGCTTTGATAATACATGATCATATAATAAAGTCAATATAAGATCTAGTAAAATAAGCATTCAGTGAGGAGCATCTGCCTCTAGAATTCTCTGAAGCCCTTTTTTCCTGAGGGCTGGTGGCTTGGGATGTTGCCCACCTGTATTAATTCTGTTGGTTTGTTCCCATTACTTGTACCCTGAGGATTTTCTATTCCTTTGTTTTTATTATTTTTTTAATAATGCATACAAACTTTTCTGTTCCCAAATTAGGCATTTAATATTTTAATGGGTATTTTATCTTTTTTTCCAGTTTTATTGAGAAATAATTGACTTACATCATTGTATTTAATCTTAAATGAATCTAAAGTGATGCTGAAAACCTAGGGTCTTTAGGAAGAATTTTCTAAATGAGAAACAGGGTGCTGAATTTTATTATTTTTTAAAATATTTCAATAGATGTTTTCATTGAGTTTCTGGAATAAAAGTGGTGAGAAGCTAAATTTCATATATTGATACACTCTCCCAGCGGCTGGTGCCCACATGGACATTGGCATGTAACGCTTCCTTTCAAGTTAAGATAGAAAGGTATTGAGTAGTATCATTTCCAAAGGTTAAGCAAGAGCATGTTCTATGACTCCCAACACTCACTATGTATGCATGTGTGTATTTTATTTCATGATAATAAAGGCAAAGCATTTAAAAAACAAAAAAAGATATCCAAACTGAATAAAAATGCAAAATCACATGAAAAATATGTTTGCCTCAGGTCACAGAAGCAAGCTGAAAATGATGGAGAATTATTTGAACATCTTGTACTCGCTCTCCCATGATTAGGAAATACAGAGTTCACAATAATCACAACTTTGGATGGCTCATTCTGATTGTTCAAATCCCACTTCTTCAGACAGTGAGGGCCTCTGTATCTAATGAGAATTGGCACATCTCTCCAAGCACTTACCATGTCTAAGCATCCTTGGCTGTATCGTCATCTCCACAAAGAAATTCTTGTAGACTTGTAGGTGGGGATGGAGACTGAGACCTAAAGCTCTCTAACAACAATGCATCCTGGGTCTCATAGCTTTTCATAGAGACTTGGGCTGGACCAGGAACTACATCTCTGGATGGAGATCTCAGAAGGGGTGTTGACTTTCACCTAACTGCAAACTGAGCAGAACTGTGGTACTGAGAGCATGGGCTCTACAAACAACTCTACCACATAATTCCTGAGCCTTCATGTCATCATCTGAAAAATGAAGACAATGCTGGTTCTTACTTTACACAATTGTTGCAGAGATTCAATAAGTTAATATACATAAACTCCAGTGTTTGGTATATAGCAACTTCTATACAGGTGTCACTTATCACTTTTAGTATTAATTTCAGAATGTTCTATTTTTGTTTTGACTTTCTGTCCTTCTCTCATAGAGGTGTTGTCTTCCTAGATATTACTACAGGCATGCATTTATTTTTTTTCTAATTTTAATTTCTGTAATAAATCATTTTCAGAGTTTTTTGTCTAAATTTTTATGAACTCCATTTAGAATGCTTATTAAACCTTGAATGATAAGCATTTGTTGTAGATAGAAAGGTGTCAGCTTGTTCTTTACCTATTTTTATGCATTTGGGTGTTGCTCTAATCACTTACTGATTGAAAAAGTGGAAGTGTTTACTTTTGAAGGGGCCCCATTCAGGAACTACTTTAAATAATAAGTTACCCTCTATCATAAATGTTTATCTTCATACATTCTGATATATAGTCTACATAAAAGCAGATGAAAACTACAGACACTCCCTGACTAATAATCATTCAATTCAGGTTTATCTCCTATTTCAGTATCTAGCCATAAATCACTAGCTGTCCATTCCATTCCACTTGTTGTCCATCTCTGTGCTTTGGCCCCACCCCACCTTACCCTGAATAGATGGCAACCAAATATCCTGGGAAGACCACACTCCCCAGTGGACACTGTTGGAAACTGTACATCTCTGTCTCCTTCAACAGTATCGCCCCCGACACCTCCTAGGGGGGATTTTGCATGTGTTGTGTTTATTTATCTCTGCCTTTAACTATGTGACTTTCATGAAGTCTGTCTCTGCCAATTTCCCTATCTTGTATCTCTGACTTCCACCAGCCCCAGTGCTTGTTAGGCACAGAGAGCTTTTCTCAACCACCTGCGTGAGCAAGAATTGCTGTGGAGAGTGTCTAATAACAGCCACCCTGTGTGGGTGGATGCCCTCCCCTAGGGGTGTTATAAGAACTGAATGAGAAAATGTATGTAGTGAATCTAGACTGTCCATAACAGCATAAATGAAGCAATCAGTGTCATCAATGCTGTTGTTATTGTTATTAATCACCAGTTTATCAATCTTTGAACTAAACTTAGAAATTGCAAAGTGCAAGGTAAAACTAAAGACTTCCAATTGTCCAGAAGTATCATTCTGCAGTTTCCATCTGTTTTCACTAATTAATTTTATTTTTTTAAAGAATTTTTAGGCGTTGACCAGTTAACTCCATTGGTTAGAGTGTCATCTAGATACACAAACATTGCAGGTTTGATTCCTGCTCAGGTACAAACAAGAATAATGCATAACTAAGTGGAACAACAAATCAATGTCTCTCTCCTGATCTATTTCTCTCTATATATTTTCTTCTCTCCCTCTCTAAAATCAATAAAAATAAAAATTTAAATAATTTAAGATATATCTAAAGCATTATTTAATTTTTAAGATTCTATTTTGTTTAGTCCCCAGCACTACAAAAGCATATTTTTTATTGCCAACCTTTGTTTTTTAAGTATGGCTTTAAAAAGGGATTTGTGAGCCCCAGTGGAGAATATGAATTTGTCACTCAAGGACATGGATTGAGCACCAATCATGCATGTCACTGCATTCAGTACCAAAGTTCTAGGATAGATAGGATATAATTTTACTCTCGAACATATCCCTAAAAATAAAGGCAGGAGGTCAGCAAACTTTTAGGGTGATTTTTAAATGTCATAATGGACCTTTCCAAGAGGCTTAGAGACTCCAGACTGTACCTAGTGGTCCTAGGGATACAGTGAAGGATTTGAGCAAGTAACATATCATATACAAGGTCTGTCAAGAAAAAGTCCAGCCATTGTTAATGTAATGAGAATGGTTTGCATTACATCAATGTAACCTGGAAGCCAAGGAATGTACATGTGTGAACAATGATGACTTCACTGTACTAGTCAGTAGGGGTGGTAGATGCCATTGAGTGAGCATGTGGACTGTGTGGCCATTGCATTCAAAATGACTGAGCAAGTAGAGCAAAAATCTGCATCAAATTGTGCATTCAGCTTGAATGTTCCTCCGTGGAAAATACTCAGATGATTCAGAAGGTTTTCGGGGACAATGCAATGAGTGCAGTACAAATGAAAGTGTGGCACAAACACTTCAAAGATGGCTAAGAATCTGTTGTAAGTGATCCACATTCTGGAAGTCCTGCAACAAACAGAACATCTGAGAATGGTAAATGTGTATGTGTTGCAAACAACAAATATTGGCAACTGACAGTTTGAGATCTAGAAGCTAATTTAGGAATTCTAAAAACTACTGTGTCTGAGATTTTGATGCATAATCTTATAATGAAAAGTGTTGTGACAAAATTTGTTCCACAGCTTCTGCTACCAGAGTAGAAGGAACATTGTGCTGCAGTTGTTAATGACTTGATTCAAACTGCTATCAATGAACCAGATTTCCTCAAGAAGGTCATAACTGGCGATGAATCATGGGTCTATAGTTATCATTCAGAAATGAAGGCCCAGACATCCCAATGGAAGTCGCCTGGTTCTCCACCCCTGAAGAAGGCACAGCAAAGTCACAGAAAGATCAAGACGATGTTAACTATGTTTTTTTTTATTCAGGAAGTTGTTGTCCACCATAAGTATGCCCCTCCAGGCCAAACAACTAATAAGGAGTACTACCTGAATATTCTTCGTCAGTTGAGAAATACAATATGACAAAAACAGCCACAGCTATGGGCAATTGGTGATTGGCAGCTACATCGTGACAATGCACCCAGTCATGCATCACATCTCATGCAGATGTTTTTGGTGAAACATCAAATTACCCAGGTGACTCAGCTCCACTGCAGCCCAGATCTGGCACCCTATGACTTCTGGCTCTTCCCAAAATGAAAATCACCTCTGAGAGGGAAGAGATTTCAGGCCATCAATGAGAGTCAGGAAACTATGACAGGGCAGTGGATGGCAATTCCAACAAAAGTTGTAAGTGTTTTGGACAGTGGAAGAAATACTGGGAGAACTGAGTAAGGTCCCAGTGTGCCTACTTTGAAGGGGACTAAGGCGTCATTATCCTATGGACAATGTTTCTTGTATCATGTATCTTCTTCAATAAACATCTTTTTCATAGTACATGGCTGGATACCTTCTGGACAGACCTCGTATATGTGATATCATCAGACTGTGGTTTGACAGATGGGTCCTGCTACTTTGTGATAACAAAAGCTCCCATTCATCCCAAGCCTCCTCTGGACAGGAGCCTTACACACCTCATCTGATCTCTTACTCATCAATCCTCTGGCAGGTGGCCATATCTCAACTTTAGGCATGGAGTCATGGAGGCTAAGAGATGTAATAGATTTAATAAGCGCTACAACTAGATTATGTGGTTCTGGCCATTCACTGGTTTATGTAGCAAATATTTTTTTTATTATTTTAATTGTTTTTCAGTACAGTTTTCTGTCTTTTACTCCCATCCCAGACCACCCCCCAGTGCTCCCCACCTCCCTCCCCTTTCCGCCCCCCTTAGTTTTTGTCCATGTGTCCTTTATACTTGTTCCCATAATCCCCTCTCCCTCTGGATACTGTCATCCCCTCTTCAAATATTGAGTGCCTATTTCATGCCAAGCCCCATAACAGAAAGCAGGTGTGAAAGAGATCATAAAATCAACATGGTCATGACTCTTTAAGTCTTGTTTTTTTAAATATTAAATCTCCCCACTTTACTATCACTCCCAGACACCAGGACAGAAGGGGACTAATGGGAAGTAGTACATGATGGCTCCCCGAGGCTCCATCAGTGGCACACTTAAAAAATAATGAAAGCAGCCCTGGCTGGCAAAGCTCAGTGGATTGAGCGTGGACCTGTGAACCAAAAGGCTGCTGGTTCGATTCCCAGTCTAGGGCACATGCCTGGGTTGCACGCCAGGTGCCCAGTAAGGGGGCATGTAAGAGGCAACCACACATTAATGTTTCTCTCCCTCTCTTTCTCTCTCCCTTCCCCTCTCTAAAATTAGATAAATAAAATCTTTTTAAAAAATAATGAAAGCAGGACACAGATTGACAACACTGAGAAGAGAGAAGCAAGTAAGAAACAAAAGTTCAGAGGTAGGACTGATAGCACATAAAGGGTGGCTTGTCTTTGGTCACTGACTTGAGAGAGAAGAATGAAAGACAAATATCCTCTTTTAAACTTGGGAGAAAAAGGAAGGTTGTCAAAATTGTTGACAAAAGCATAGATATCAGGATATGCCAATACACAGAAGATGTAAATAATTGTTCTGGTTTTAGAAATCTTCAGTTTTCAGTTAAAACGTCTAGGTACATTCAGGAAGCAATTGGGAAGGCAAGACTGATGATGGAGAGACTATCCAGGGATGGATATAGGATGTGGAATGTACCTGTATGGAAGGGGCAGTTTGAACATATAATCCATATGCTCACTGAGGGAGAATGTGGAGTGGAAAAGGAGGAAGGCTGGAAACAACCTTGGCAAATGATCAGGAAGGGGAGAGAAATCAGAGATGGGGAAAGGGAGACACAAGGTGACTTGGTTGTGCAGGAAGCAAGGGTATAGAAGGCATGGAGGTGGTCCTGTGGAATTGAGGGGCATGGGAGGTCATGGAGAGAGACCAGGGGAATGGGGGTTTCAATAGAGAGGGGATTTAAGCAGTAGAGAAGGATCCTGGAGATGGAACATGTGTAATTATAATGTCCAAAGAGGTGGGGAGGTAATCAAGACCCAATAGTCACAGCTTCTTAGAACTGGAGGCCTTAGGAAAACCTGAGCCAACCTGCTACTCAATCCAGTTGAGGAACAAGCTGTCTCATCTACAAAGATGACGGAATTTGGCTAAATTGCCTCAGACCTATGGAAGCCAACTGCGAGCTGAAGATGTGACCAGCCCTCTTCTGTTTCCTACCTCCAACTGACCATTGAACCTGCTGAGGAGCTCAACTCCATGGTTAGGTGAGTCATTTATTCTTCAGGACAGAACACCATCTAGACATAGCACTGTGCCCCAGGCACGTGGACATCCTAAATCCCAAATAAGCTTACTACTGACAACAGCGTTGGCAATTAGTCACAATAATGCTCAGATACCTGGCATTTCCCTGTCTACCAGCCCTTCCTTCTTCATTGTTCTCTCAAAATTAACTTAGAGAAAATGCATTTAAATAAATGGTGACTCACCTAATGTTTTGTGTGACTTTGTGGTTAAAGGGGGATTAAGGACAAGATCTCTGCTTCCCTTACCTCCTGCCCCATTAAGGAATCTTCCCTTTAAATCTCCCTAACCCAGCTGTCCCCAACCTCTGGGCCCTTGACTGGTTCTGGTCCCGTCCTATTAGGAACTAGGCCCAGAGCAGGAGGTAAGCTTGAATGTAATGCACTTGAATCATCCTGAAACCATTCTGCCACCACCAAGTCCATGGAAAAATTGTCTTCTGTGAAACCAGTCCCTGGTACCAAAAAGTTGAGGACCTCTGCCAAACTGCCCCTCAGCCCAACCTTCCCCAAACTGGCAATAACAGATGATATCTACCCAGAAAGGCAGTGGTTATTCTGACTGGGGGCAGCAGTGGGGTGGGGTGGGGGTAGAGCTGTCACATTTCATGTGAGTCTTGCTGTTCAGAAAGACCACGTGGCATTCATTTCTCTGAATCAGCCAGAGACACCCATGTGCATTGTCTAGATATAATGTGCCAAGAGTACAGAATTGTGATAAGGATTATGAAGTTCATGGACATGCTACCGCAAAACAGGGAGCCTCAGGATATTAAGCACTTCGGGCTGAAGGAATTTGAGCGAAGGACAGTGCAGAAAGGACTCCCTGCCTTCCCCTGCCCTTCTTCATGGAAGCAGGTGACAACACCCTCATGTGAGAGGGGACACTCCAATACTTGGAGGAATGGAGATTCCTTACTCCCAAAGAAGAGGGATTTGAACACACTGGCTTCACTAAACTTTTCTCAGCTTATTACCCTTAGTTCAAACTCCCTTTGTCCCACATTTTCCAAGACTTTCCACACTTCACCACTCCTCACATAAAAATGTTAGCTCAAATTCAGCCATTTCTTCAGGACTTCATTTCCATATGAAGACTCCCATGCCACGTAAAACTGATAGCACATAAATCTGTAAGCTTCTCCCCTGGAAATCTTTGTCAGTTGCATTTTCAGATCCAACCAGGGACCTAGTGAGTGGAGGAGAATTTCTTCCTCTCTGTGAAAGTCAGTAACAACAATGTGTCTTGACTTGGGGTTACCATGGTCATTGTCTGGTGTATTTTCTTCAAAAAATTTTTAAAAAGTATTCAGAAAAGTGTTGTTAATTAACAACATTTTACCCCAATGATCCAAAGTAGTAATTTGAGCAAAAAAAGCCACATTTACTGAACTCTTTCCATAGCCACACATATTCCACACTCCCACCCAGCAAGGCTGTTGCATGACCCCTGTGGGGGACCCCCGCTTGGTCTCACACTGTTAGAGGACCTCATGGAGCAGCACTTTGTGGGCTGGAGATGAGGAGCACAGAGAGCCACGCAGAAGATGGACTTATAGAGCAGCGGGGACTCGGGCAGGGTGGAGAAAACCGTGTCCCAGGAGCAGAGCCCTGGCCCCTCCTGTCGTTCTCACCTCTCAGAGCTGGGAGCCCCACTCACGATTCTGACTCTTTTCAAGGTAGCCTGGCATCCACACTTGGGTTTCAAAATTTCTCATAAAAATAGTAGCAACTCAGTTTTTAAAAACACTGTACAGACTCCTGGCCTCTAAATCCTGTCAGGTTCAGCCACAGCTGCCAGCCTGAGGACTCTGTCTACAATGGTGTATTTCAGCTTGAAATGAACTACGACAAAGTAACAAACTGTTCAAAGAGAATTCTTCTTCACATATGAAAGAAGCCGTAGGTCCTGCCATGACCTATTTGTTCTGTAGATGAAGGAAAGGCAGCACCTTGTTCAGGGTTTGGTGGCCATCCCTGACCAGGCTCCGTTCTTGGCACCCCTGAGTCATCATGCACTGACCTGGGAACTACAGTTAGACCAGAAACCAGTCCTGCCAGCAAGGCCAGAGAGAGTCTGTGCTTCAGGATAAGAGCTATGAGATGAATTTGGTGAGAAAAGTTTAATGAGAAAAAATCACATTGTTTTACCAAGTGTAAAGCCTTTGGGGAAGCCCTGTTTTCAGAGCACTGTTATCTAAAAGCCTCATCCATGACAAAAGTGGGACCTGGTGCTTCTGTCTACCCCCTTTCTTAGAGAAATCATCCTATTTTTGGGGTGCCAGGCCCTTTCTTCCTCCCCCCCACCATGTTACAAACAAGTGCCAGGGCAGTCCTGAAGCAAACAAATCCTGAGATAGAGGAATCCAAGCAGGTGGGCTGTCCGTGCACAAAGACACATCATACAATCTCAGTTCTTTAGAGCCATCCATCAGCCTCCTGCCTAAAACAGCTGTGGAACGACTGAGAACATTCCTCAGCATGTGGGTGGAGAATGGCACAGGACATCCACACTGTTGGTTTGCACCAAGGAGGGCTGAGGAATCACTGAAGAAGTGCTGAGGGAAGGAGAGCCTGGGAGGAGGCTTGAGGAGGGAGATGGGGCAAACACCTGTGAGAAACACTGATGTGGAAATCTCAGTGTTTTATATCAAATGGTTGTGCATTGAAGACACACAACTCCAGAAGCACATGCCACCCCGGTGTGTCAGAGGGTGTAGAGAGAGGTGCTACCCCCCAAACCCCAAGTGTGGGGACCTTTAGCACATTTGTTCATTAATCGTCCTCAGCTTGGAGTTCAGAGATGACATTCTCAGGTCAGTATAGATTTGAGGGCATGATCATTGAAGCATGGGGCTGACAAAAAAGGACTTTAAAAGCATAATTTCAACTCTTCACAGAATGTGATAGGCCTCCAAGAATATATATGGGGCTATACTCAGTTGAGTTTTTAGAGCAGTGGTTTTCTCAGCCCAAGGGCCCTAAAAAATAGATGCTAAGACTAAACCTGTGGTGGAATAGTTTGAGGAGTGTGAGCACAGGGAGATAAGCAGAGGGGGCAACAGACAGAGGGTTAGGGAGAAGAGGGTTGGCTACACAGAGCATCCATGAGCTGGAGAGTCTCATAAGAGAAAGCCAATTGTTGTTTCATGAGGAGTATCTCTAGGTGTATATGGTGATCCTGCCATGCCGAAAGCAGCTTATACTGAGGAGAAGAGACAGGAATCACCTGCTGGCATCCCTGACTCTGGCTCTCATTGCCCAGTGCTCATTTTGAGGAGTCTTTCTCTCCTGCAGTTCCAGGCTGGGTCATCTGTCCCTTGGGGTGGCTGGTGTAGGACCACTGAGCCAAGGAGAGCAGGGCATTCTCTCCTCTGCTTTACAGGGGTGTTAAATATCTATCTTTATATCTATTATCTACCTGTCTATCTTTCTGTCTCTCTATCATCTACCACCTATCTATTCATCCATCCATCCACCCAGTCACCCACCTACCTACATACCTACCTACCAGTTTGCCCATGTTTTATAGATGAGGAAACTGCTGCTTAGGGAGAGTCAATGACCCTCCAAGACCTTCCTCTGGGAAAGGGCAAAGCTGGACTGGCAGCGAGTGTGTCTGTTTCCAGGTGTCCTGTTCATTATACCACAAGATGGATCTTGCCTAAATTTGCCATAAGATGAAAGTTTAAGTAAAACAAATTAACTGCTTTTGCCACATGGGCCTTGGTGTTTCTTTTCAGGCTTCAGGATAGGCACACTTGGGGAAAAAACTTACCTACCAGACACAGCTCCCCACCTGAAGAACAAGGGCTTCTTCTGCCAAGGGTTCGGCAGGTGTCTGATTTTTGTCATAGGATATTAATGAATGGCTCTGCATCTCTGGGCCACTGTTATGAATTATCCCTGCCTGCATCTCCCATGCTTGGAAAGATGGTTTACTACATGGAACGAAATAATAATTCAGTTATGTATTGACAAGCAAAGCAGTATATACTTACTCCATGTGAAGGAATATGACTATTGCTCAGCATTATTTAAATAATAGGTATCTCAATAGACATACAAATCTAAGTGGACTTAATCCATGTCTATGTGACTGACAAGCACGTAATCCAAGCTGTGTGGCCTCAATTGACCATGGAACAATTGATTCAGTGTTTTTGAATGGCAGGTCGATGACATCGTCATTGATGGAGTCAGCTGAGCAGTGACTGCTCCTGCCCCTGGAGCCCAGTGCCAACATAGCTCCATTTAAAGTAACCATAGTGACCACTATGTCTTGGCTCTGTGAATGTCTCCCTTAAAAATATATTGTACACTCTCCAGCCCCATTTGCCATCCAATTTTAGCAATAATACAAAATCAGAACAATGATATCAAAAATGAATGGATCAGATTTGAAATTCTGAAAATTTTAGGAAAAGAATAGTGTCTGATGAGACTTTGGAAGTAAAAGAAATGTATAAGTATGTGTGACATGGGTCAATGGGGGCCACTGGTGTTTATTAGTTTTGTATTTGGAGTTTCACCTCATGAAATAATGTTCAGGATCTGTATAGTAAATTTACCAGAAAACATAATTCGCTGAGTTAAAGACCAGCTGGCAAGCCTGTCCCAAGGGAAAGCAGATCTCGGGAGAATGTTATGCTAGCCTTGTTGACAGAACATCTCTCCAGCATATATCCTCCAACAACACAGACAGCCAGAAGGAGCAGCCAGAGGGATGAGGAACCCAGGGTGCCTACAGAAGAGGGGCAGCAAATCTGGTGGACTTACTTGCTGGCACAGCTGTGTCCAGAGTTAAGATTCTGGTTCTGGTAAAGATGGAGGTGTAGGTAGACAGCTTCACCTTCTTGCACAACCATAGAAATAAGTATAACTATATGTCAAAATAAATAACACCCAGAAGCATCAGAAAATTGAGTAGTATATAAGTCCAACAACCAAGGATTTAAAGAAACCATATTCACCCTGATGGGTAGGAGGGGGAGAGAAATGGAGACAGGTGGAGAGGCATAGAGATGCAGTATGGTGTGGAAAGGTAGCAGTGGCAGTAGAATGGACTATGCCACATTCACATGTGGTGAATAAAGATCAGGAGGGATACCTTGGGAGTGAGTAATCCCAGCCCTAGGCCAGACCACACAGCCCAGGATTCAAGACTGGGAAAATAAATCCCCATACCTTCTAGATGTAAAAAAAAAAGTGGGGATTGGGGCAACAGAAGGAACTGCCAGATTTTTAGGAGATTTGGCCTAAAGGACCTGCACAGACTTAGAACGTACATAAACCCACCCACTCTGGAATTCACTACCAGCTGGAAGGGTGCCAGTCACACACAGGAAGTGGGTGAAGTAACTGGAAATGGGGAAATGCTGCACAAACCTCTAGAAGCCAGGCAGTGGCATTGTCCCCTCTTTGAGCCCTCCCCTCACACAAAGCCACAAAGCAGTGAAGCAGGTTGCCCCACTCTGTCAATTACTTAAGGCTCTACCCCACAAAATTTGTGTCTTTTCTCCAATAGGTCGACTAATACAGGGTGTCAAAGCAGCTCTACCTAATACACAAAAACAAACACAGGGATGCTGCCAAACTGAGGAGACAAAGAAATATGATCCAACTGAAAGAATGGAACAAAACCCCCAAAAAGAACTAAACAAAATGGAGATAACTAACCTAACAGATACAGAGTTCAAAACACTACTAATCCAGATGCTCAAAGAACTCATTGAGTATGTCAACAACATAAAGGAAGAAATTAAGTTTATAGTAAGTGAAATAAAGAAAAACCTAATGTAAACAATCAGAAGAGGGGAGGAAGCCAGGATTCAAATCAATGATTTTGAACATAAGGGAGAAATAAGGAACCAAAACAGCAAGAAGAAAAAAGAAATTAAACAAAAAACCAACAACAACAAGGATAGTATAAGGACCTCCTGGGACATCTCCAAACATATCAACATTCGAGTTATAGGGGTGCCAGAAGAAGAAGAGAAAGAACAAGAAATTGAAAACTTATTTGAAAAAACAATGAAAGAAACTTCTCTAATTCGGTGAAGGAAATAGACATACCAGTCCAGGAAGCGCAAAGAATCCCAATCAAGATAAACACAAAGAGGACCACACCAAGACATATCATGATTAAAATGCCAAAGGTTAATGATAAGGAGAGAATCTAAAGACAGCAGGAGAAAAGCAGACAGTTACCTACAAAGGAGTTCCCATAAGACAATAAGCTGATTTCTCAAAAGAAACTTTTCAGGCAAGAAGGGACTGGCAAGAAGTATTCCAAGTGATGAAAAACAAGGACCTGCAACCTAGATTACTCTATCCAGGAAAGTTATCCTTTAGAATGGAAGGGCAGATAAATTGTTTCCCAGACAAGGGAAAGCTAAAGGAATTCATTATCACCAAGCCATTATTACATGAAATGTTAAAGGGACTTATTTAAGAAAAAGAAGACCAAAACTATGGACATTAAAGTAACAACAAATTTACAAATATCAGTAACTGAATATAAAAAAAACTAATCAAACAACCAGAACAGGAACAGAATGATAGGTATGGAAAACATATGGAGGATTATCACCTGGGAGGGGGAAGAGGGAGAGTGGGGGAAAAGGTACAGGGATTAAGAAGCATAATTGGTAGGTACAAAATAGACAGAGATATGTTAAGAATAGTATAGGAAATGGAGAAGCCAAAGAATTTACATGCACAACCCATGGACATGAACTAAGGGTGAGATTGCTGTTGGGAAGGGGGATACTGAGTGGAAGGGTAAAGGGGGAAAATTAAGACAACTGTAATAGTATAATCAATGAAATATATTTAAAAAAGACTTTTTGAATTCAACAGATGACAGGAGCCATAGAGTAACACAGACTAAAAAAGTTAAGGATTAACTAAAAAAAAGCTTTAATGTACATATATGTAATTTTGCAAAAACAAAATATAAACATGATAGTAATGTAATACTAATTTGCTGTGGAATTTATCCCTTCCTTTTGTGTTTGTCATTGCTACACACCCCTTTTCTTCCTCACTTTCTTCCCAAAACAACCCAGGTTCTCCATCACTGGGAGTCCTATGTAAATGCCTAGTACTCAGCCTTTTGTATAGTTCATACAAGCTACATTTTACACACACACACACTTGCTACATTTTACTTACACTCACACTCACACGGTTTCTTGTTTTACAGTTATGAGATCACATAATATCTCATTTTCTTTCCCATTTCATCATATCTTGTGGATGTTTTTGGTATAATTCTAATTCATTTTATTTTTATTTTATTTTAAATTGTATTCATTTATTTTTAGAGAGAGGTGAAGGGAGAAAGAGAAAATAGATGTACAAGATAAACAATAATTGGTTGCCTCTCATGCTCCCCTAATCTGGGGACTGGCCCACAACCTATGTATGTGCCCTGACCAGGAATTGAACCAGCAAATTTTTGGTTGGCTGGAGGACGCCCAACCCAGTGAGTCACACCAGTCACGGCTCTAATTCATTTTTAATAGCCAGCTCTAACATTTCATGATGTTGACACATGCACTGCAACATATCCACACAGTCCTCATTATACTGGGCATTCACTTTGTTTCTGATGTTGTACACTAAGCAACACTGTAGTAATCACTTTTGTACAATACTTAAAGCTTTCCATTACTGCCCTTTCTATTTCTACTGTAGCTTTTCAGGGGTGGCATGCTGGGTTGTAGCATAGGTTTCTTAAGTTAATGGATATGGCCAGAGAGCTTCCTGCCAGTGTTTACTGTTGCTTTAATTCACAGAGAGTTTGAGCATCTTCTCACAGGTGTGCTAGATATGTGGAGTGCTCTTTTGTGAATCATACTGTATTTTCTTTGTAAATTTTTCTATTAATTGGTTATTCCTTTTTTATCTGTAGAAGTTATTTTTTTCATAATTTGAAATTGTGGATAACACCCTTCTGTTCTCTGCTTTGTAGATACTTCCTTGGTATCTGATTTTGTGGTCATTTTTAGGGTGTTTATAATCCCATTCTTTCCATCTGGGCATGTGGTTCGATTGTACTCCCTCCCTATTGAGGTTGTCTGTGTCTTTGTGACTTACTTGGCCAATGAAATGTGACCAGATGTGAGGAAGTTTACTTTCATCCTAAAGGCTTGAAGAACAAGGATGCTATCTGTCATATTCTCTTCCCTCTGCCACGCAAATCATCAACATTCCAGATGGTAAGGTGTCCAAGAGTTTCAATCCCTGAGTGGTAATCATATGAGGAGAGACTGCCACCAACAGTAACCTGAGACGGGCATTGAACCCATGCTACATGCAAATATGAATTGTTCTTAAGAACCAAGTTTTGGGTGCTGTCAGTGCATTGTACTAGTCCATCCTGACAAATACAAAAATTGTTGCATGGAATAGGCCTGGTACTCAGAAGAAAGAGAGAACATGAACAACAGTGAGAGCAAGAAAAAGATAGCTATAGATATAGACTTAGATATAGATATAGGTATAGGTGTAAAGCATAGATATGATACAGATATAGATACATACATACAGATATATTGGGTTGACCAAAAAGTTTGTAGGCTTTTCCTGTAAAATAAAAAACACATTTTTCATTTTCACCAACAACTCTATTGATTTGGATATTTTGAGCATGTTGGCTATCTCCTGCATGGTATAGTATTCTTGATTGTTCTCAGTTAATGTCTCTCTTTGATTGCTATCAGCTTCAGTTGGTCTTCCCAACTGTGGAGCATTGTTTACAGAGACATCTCCAGCACAAAACTTCATAAACCACTTTCAGCATGTTCAAGCAGTCACAGCACCTTCTCCATACACTGCCTAAATCTTTTTTAAATTTCAGTTGTATTTTTTACCTTTTTTGAAATAATAAAGCATAATATGCTAAAAATGTTGCTTATTTTCTTCCACCTTCAATATTTAAATGGCTACACAAACATTTGCCAATTTTTATGTTTTTTAAATGCATGCTGATATGACAGCTGTCACAATACAATCTAATAAAATTGTTTCAAATGAATTTAAAGACAACTAAGCAATACTAGAGCCATCTTACAGAAAAAAAATTGGCCAATTCAATAGATATAGATAGATTAGATAGATAGATATAGATATAGATATAGATATATAGATAGATTAAGATACCTAATTGACTTTGAGACTAATTCACATGCAATGACTATGCAATTATCAGTGTCTGAAAAGATGATCTTAAGGTAGTAAAATGTTTGGAAAACTGTTGCCTGTGGAAATTTGTGAGATAATAACAATTGTGTAGTGCTAGGGGAACAAGACAGAAAATCAGAATGTTTTCATGTTTACTCGTTGCTATTTTTGACATTTGGAGATTCCGAAAAGACAGAGATGATCTCAGAGAAGAATTGGTCTCTTCTCCATACCTCATTTCTAAAGAAATTTTGGGTGCCTAGTGCCTATCAGACTTGGAGAAAGAGCCACACTTTCCATTTCTTCTCTACTTCTGTTACTTTTTCCAATTTAAAATATTTGCTGGCTGCCACACCCTCAATTGTTTTACTACTCTGAAATGCCTTAATTCAGGTATAAGAAGAAACTGGTTTAATAAAGATTAGAGCAGATTTAACAAATAGAGGATAGAAAAACAATAGATAAAATCAACAAAAGCGAGAGTTTGTTCTTCAAAAAAGTCAACAAAATCAACACATTTAGCTAGATTAATAAGAGTGAGAGAGTGAGAGAGAGAAGCTTCAAATAACTGAAATCATAATTAAAGACAGGACATTTCAACTGATTTTACAGAAAGAAAAAAAGATTATAAGAGAATGCTCTGAACAATTGTCAGAAATACCCAAATTAGAAAACCTAAATGAAATGAGTCAATATTTAGAAACACACAACCTACCTGAAACAAACAACCAAGACTGAATCATGAAGAAATAAAAAATCTAAATAGACTTCTAATTAACAAGGAGATTGAATTACTGTAAAACCTCTCAACAAAGAAAAGCCCAGGACCATGTGACTTCACTGGTGAATTTTATCAATATGTTAAGAGAACTAAGAACAATTATCTACAATTTATTCCCATAAATTGAAGAAGAAGGAACATTTCCAAGTGTATTCTATGAGGTCATTAACAAACTAGACACAAACACTTCAAGAAAATAACAGACCTATATCCCTAATGTATATTGATGCAGAAATCCACAATAAAATGCCAGGAAACATGATTTAACAGCACATTAAAGAGATTATGCATGGCATAGAAATGAAATTTTAGAAGTATTGGGGGTATCAAGGTCAATCGGAGCTTAGCTTTGTGGCAAGGATCAAATCCAGAATATAGTCATTATGCACAGTCTGAAAATTTCTGAATGGATTCAGGGATATCAGAGTAGTAGAAAGACTGAGGGTATGGCAGCCAGTAAATATTTTAAATTAGAAAAAGTAGCAAATATAGAAAAGAGACAAAAGGTCTAAATCTTTCTCCAAGCCTGATAGACATTAGGCAACTAAAGTTTTCTTAAGGATGAGGCATAGAGGAGAGCAAGCACAAGTGAGAACTGCATCAACAGAAACTCTGAGTGTGGCCCCTGACACATGGAATGGACTGGAGTCTGAATGAGGCAGGGGGGAAATCAACCAAGCCTGTGAGACGCTTCTGCTGTCAAAAGAACCACCAGTCTGGACTGAAATTTAGAAGAATCCTTAGCTTGTTATTGGCAACAAGTGGGATGGAAGATGCTCAGCTTCCAAAACAGGGAAGTTCCTAATGTGGTCAAATTGAAAATTGAAAAGGAAATCTTCCAAGGAATAAAGCCAAGGATCACAGAGGAGAAAATGTATAGGATGTTATTACTTAGGAGCAGAATCAGGATCTAATCAAGGAAAAATCTACTCTCCTAGGATAGGAAAGTCTCAAAATATCTGTTTACAAGAGAGATCAAAATTCCTAAGTCCCAATACTGATTGTGTACCTGCCAGTCTTCCCCTTTAACAATGGAAGTGCTCATTGTCACTATCCTGTGACACCCCTGCACACTGGGCATGTGTGCATATTGGGGGATGGGAGTTGACGAGGATATGGTAAGTCACCATAACTTTCTCTTTAGATCAGACCTTTTAGGACCTGGAACAGAAACTGCCACTTATCTGCAGTGATCTTCAACCTTCAGCTCGATGCCACAACTGGATTTGAGGATAAACATATTTTGTGTGGGAGGAAGAATAACCACATATCTGGTGAGCAGAAGGACAGAGTATGGGATCTGCACAGCTGTTTGCCAATACTTTTCATTCTCTTCTTGCTCTCATGTGTTCCTATCCTGTCTGTCAGGCATAAGCTTATGACTTGTTCAGCCAACAAAAGTTGAGTAGAAGCCATATTGGCTACTTTGAGATAGCTTTTAAGAACCTTTGAAAACCAATGTGTGGTTTACCATATATGCTTCCCAGGCCATATGATCAGTGATGTCCTAAATGGTGACATCTCCAGCAACTTCACATGGACGTGTACTGTAGGTGAGAAATAAATCTTTGCTGTTTAAAACCACATTGATTTGAGTGTTGCTTGTCACTGCAGCATGGTTTAACTCATCCCAACTGAAGCCAGTATTGAATTTTTTATGGTGACTTTTGCAATACAAAAGCTTTAAATTACTTTCCTATAGTTAATACTATCCTTCTTTTCATTCGTAAATGGGCCTTAGATTTTGTCTGGGAACATCTCCTACCAGGGAAATTGAACTTGTTTATAGATTTAATTCCAGAAATCTATCCCGATTTGCCTCGATTGCCAGTGTTCTAACTGAAACCTCTCTCCATGACTCTATTTTACTTCCCCCTCTCCCATCATCTTCCATAGGAAACAGATTAAATTGGTGTTTTTCAGTGGAAGACAGTCAATTATATGTAGCAAGTTTTTCACTTAATAAAAAAAATTCTGAAATTGTATGTTAAGGAAAAGCGCAGGGTCCCCGGGGACTCCAACTGCCCAACTCATCTCTGTTCTCCTTACTCAGAGTGCTAGATGTCCACACATTGAATTTTCTTATCTTCACCTCTAAAACTCACCATTTATTGTTTATTTCTCAAAAGGGCTTTTCAGCCACATGGCTTTATTCAAAAGGTCATTCTTAGCAGGAAGGAACCACTTCAGGAAATATTTATTGCACTCTCTGGCTGTCAGGGGTATTGATATGACATTAGGCTGCTTATCATGTCTGTGCCACCCTCCCTCCCTCACTCAATCAGAACAGATCAAGTACTCATTTCTTTAAATTATTGCAATTATATAGCAGATTTTTCAATGTTATAAAATAGCCATAAGTCTGGAGGTTAACTTTCCCTATTTATCTTGTTATAAATGGATGTGAGAGCTTGATTTTAGTTACTGGAGGATGAGAGAAAAAACCTGACATGCTGGAAGAGTGAAGAAAAATATTCCTATAATGTGTTCATAAGTCAGAAGCAGCATTCCAGTTCAAGAGCCTGTGAGGGGAAAGATGTGCTGAAGTGTGCTTGGATGTGACCAAAGTGGTTCGTCCTGTGAGACCTGTCACTGTTCTTATTTACACCCCAGTTTATAAAGAAGACTCTTCAATGGGATAAAAACTCAGCTTGTCTGGATGCTGTTTGGGAGTTTGGAAAGAAGACGCTGAGTGACAGGGGTTCCTCGATGGTTTTAGAAACAGCAATTGATAATAAAGGGAATTCTGCATTTAATCCTAACCCAGATACTTTCAATACTTTGTTCTCTCTCACCAGAAATGAGGCGGCACAGTGGTACCTATGATGAAAGTAACACTTTTGAGTGAAGTTGGATTATTGAGTTTGCAAGGCGATTTGCAGACCTTGTGAAATCTGCCTCTTTGCCCTACAGACAAGATGTGGTGGTTCTGGCTTCAGGTGTCCAAAATTTGCAGATCTTTTGAAAGAGAAAAGAACACCACCCAAAAGCAGGGATGATCAAGATTTGCTTTGGTGACTTTGACCTCTGAGAAGCCACCCATGGCCTGGCCAGCAGATCGGTGTGTGCCTCAAGGGAAAGTTCAGAACCACAGTCTATGAGGAAAGCCTGGATGGTCAGACCCTCTATCCTTCCGGGTTCCTCTTCCTGTGAGCAGAACAGAGGTGATGGCCAACTTCCTGAATCACATAGTATACACCTACATTCCAAGGCTTGTCTTGTGGGGATCTGACCTCAAAGTCCCTCGGTTTCCTTATTATTCTGCAAACATCTTTAGCTGAGCAGTATTTCTGGAGCAAGTGGGCCCAGCTTTCTCAGCAATCTTTGACAGGTCAGGTGGCAAAAGAGATTATCCACTTTTGCATTGGATTTTGCCTAAAGGGACACTGTGGCTGAGGGCTCAGGAGCCTGTCTATTTTAGGAAGGCTTTTGGCTTCCTCTAGTTATCAGCACTCAGAACATCACACTCAGGCTATCTAGAAGAAGCCAGCCGGGGGCAAAGTGTGAAGTGAGGAAGTGCTGCTCATGGGCTGTGGACAACAACCTCTGACAGCAAGCCAGTTGTAGGGCTGGGTTTCCCATTGGAGCAGGAGGAGGTAGTCATGATGGCCCAGAGTAGTCAGGGACAGAGTTTCCATGTGGTTAGAGTGTCCTAGGCCATGTGGATCTTCCTAGACACCACAAATTTCACATCACAGATTGGGCCTGCCTGCCATTGGGGTTAAGAATTAACATATTTGGGAGGCTTTGAATTCTTAATAATTGAATAACTCTATTGAAATAAAAATTTCTGTTTCCAAATGCTTACTGTGAAATAGAACTGTTGCCCCAATTTGTAAAATTATAGTTTATTGCTAAAACAGCCTGAGGGTACAAGTACAAATGACATGACATTAATTAAAATATAGAAAACATCACAAGAGATCATTTTCTGATGTAAGTTCAAAGGAACAGGAAAAAATGAAAAAATCTGTCCTTCTGCCACCAGAGAGAACAGGTTTGAAAAGGTTGGAGGCCATGCCCCTAACTCATTAGGCTGAACCCAGACATAACCTCTCAGGAAAAATACCCTGCTTTACTTTTCCAAAATGTTACTTTAGGAAGTAAAAGCCAGATTTGCTCATTATAGCAAATTCCATAAGGACGCCAAGGAAAGCAGTCTCCCTTTTGGTTTTCCAGCAACCCGATCAGGTCCCGAAGGCCACGTTGGACACATGCATGGAATGCACTGTTCCCCCAAGGTGAGCCTGAGAGCAAAAGATACTCACTACTGGGTTCTGTCCTATGGCCTCTGGGTCCACATTAGTGGGAGGTCCCAGGTGACTGCTGATTGTGGGTGCAACAGGTTGACCATCAGGCCATGCAGATGCCCTCGGGAAGTGTGCCCTGACAGTGTTCACACACTGGGGAAGCCTGACAGAGAGCAGGGCAGGGGGAGGAAGAAGGCTAACCTGAACTTGGGTGTGGAAAACAATCCCATATTGAAGCTGCTGGAGAGGAGCGCAGACCGTGGTAGAAGCCACGGGGCACTGAGGCCCGTGATGCCAGCCTTCTGATGAGACATAGATGGGCCTCATGTTCCTGAAGTCCCAACGGATGACACAGCCCTGCTTGGCCCTGATTCAAGGACACTCTAGTTAGTGCTTGGCCTAAAAGCCCTGTTGCCCCAGTGTCCAAGGGACACTATTGATAGGGGTATGGGGCTGCAGGAAGGTGGTTTTGGAGCTGGTTTCATTCTTGTATTCCCTCGGGGGCAGGCAGAGGAACCAGAGCCCTCTTGCCTCTGTCTCCCTTTCCCTGCACCCACTCCGGTCCTACTCAGCTTCCCAAGACAATGTTCCTTCTAGTTAGGGTGACCCCAAGCTCAGTGTCACCCACCACATCAGGCGGGCACGGAGAGGTCACCACAGATTTTCTGCTGAAAAGCTATTTATTTCTCCCACTGAATCAAGTCCTCTGCAGCCACATCCCAGTGTGTCCACAAGCCCTGTGCTTGTGTATTCTGAGGGCGTGAAAGACAGGGGTGTGTATGTGTGTGTGTGTGTGTGTGTGTGTGTGTACACATGTGTGAGCATGAGGGCAGGGAGACGGAAAGTAGAAGAGTCAAATTTAAAACTGGTGACTAAGTCTGAGACGCAGTACAAATTCAGTACTCACTCTGAGGATTCTTCTAACAAATCAAAAAGAAACTGAGTAAGCAGAAAAGACAAGATAATATCTACCTTCAGAAAATTCTTGCAGATGTCTAATTAAAAATTACATACAAACATACATATATATTTGAATTTGTAACCACTATTTTTTTGTTCCCTCCCTTGAAAATTCCATCTCATCACATTTGCACTAATGTAAGACTGAGTCTCAAGCATTGGGGGAGCCACTGCCCCTTGTATAGGAACAAGGGCCAGAGTTTCTAGGGCTGAGCTATACGAATGGGGGTGTGGTATGTCTACCCCCAGTATATGCTGTTGAAAGCTGACCTGTGGGAGATTGGCCTCTACTGGGAGAGAGGCTTTCTTCAAAGCCAGGCCCAGGCCTATTCTGAATCATCTGCAAGGTGAGGTGATGCTGGCCTTCAGACAGAGGTCTGGCCAAACTGGGCTCCAAGCCACAGGTCTGAGTACACCACATCTATGTGAATGCCACTGAGTCATGAGTGGACATTTCACCTATGAACTCCCATGGAGTTTGAATGGTGACAGGACAAGAGATGCTTTGAAAAAACAGATAGACGAGTCATGCAGAATGCACAAAGGTCGACACAATTCAGTCCAGTTCAGTGACTTTCAAGGGCTCTTCTTCCACTGTGGTCTGTTCTCCCCATCTCTGTTTTATTGTTTCAGGTTATGTCCATATTATCTACACCCTCATGCCTTTACCAATATGTATGTATGTTTATATCATCTATACATATTCTTACATCCATACCTACCTCTACATCTAATATTTTAAATGTAATTTAGAAAACAGTGAGAAGTATAGAGAAAATGATACCTTTTAAGTTTACATCTAGGGATCAGCATTAATAGTTTGAGTGTCTTTTTTATTTACTAGTTACATATTTTACATAATTGGAATAATATTAAATTTATATTTTCACACGTTGATTTTTCTTTTCCACTTAACTTTAGAGCACACAAGCGTTTTCCAACATCATTGAACATTCTCATCATTTGTAAAATGTTTATTCATCTAACTCTAGAAAAATGTATTAAGGCATTGTCCAGTGGTTAGACAGACGTGTGAAACGTGGCACTCCTGCAAATATCTCTGTGCACAAAGCTTTTCTGGTCTTAGAGTTACAATCCAGGATTTTCAAGATTACACATGAGGTATTAAGGTGAGATGTATACCTGTCATTGTGTCCTGGAATCTCTCACCTAGTTGCTTCCTGAAAGATGCTATCCTTGTGCATGCTCCCACCCTGACCTCTGTGCACAGGAGGTGAAGAGGCGCATGTGGGCATCACAGGCACACGGAGGCACCAAGTTCTCGGCAATCAGCTCACATGCAGACCTCAGTGCTTGTTAGAAGAGGCAGGGCACCGTCCGTGAACTGGACGGGCCTTATTATTTCACTCAAATTTGATGCCCCCAGGGAATTCACACAAGTCAAAAAAATTTTCACAGAAACTGGTGACTCCAGGTGTGTCAAACATCCCATGAACAACAGAAAATCCCTGTAATAATGTCCCTCAATAGCAGTTTCTTTAGGCTCAATTGGCAGCTATCAAATTCCTCTCAGTGATTGATACTTCAATAATAATTTGCTGTCGCATAACATTAACTTTGGGTTTTCTATATCAAAAGGCATACTTTCCCATTATTAGCTGTTTTCCTTCTGTTGAATCCTTAAGAGAATGCATTCAAATTTTGAGAGCTGCCAACTGCATAAAATTGGTCAAGCCTAGGTGTGAAGAGCTTTGGGTTAGAGACGCAGTATTAAACTGGTTGCCACAAACTGGCAAGGAAGAGTACCCCAAGGAACAGCTTTCAACAAAGCCAGAGGTGCTGTCACATGGGCCTCAACGTCTCCAGCCTGGGCAGGAGGGTCAAGGGACATCTGCACAAAAAAAGGTCTGCCAGACTTAGCAGAACTTCCTTGCAAGAGAAAAGCTTGGTCCCACCATCCCTGCACTGGGACACGCATGCCGGATCTTGTGCTGAATTCTTGTTGAGAAGCCTTGTGTTGGGAAGGCCGCCTGACTGCCACACAGAAATCAATACTGGTCACTCCCACTTCCACACTAAATGCATGAACATTACAGAGCCATAAATGATGCCCTGAGAGCCAGATGCTCACACCTGAGTTTGGTGAGGTGGTAACACAGCATTCTTCGGAGTGATTGTCACTAAGGAGCCCAGCACACTCCAGTGCACAGTGGACCTGACCTTCCTGGCTGCCTGCAGGCCATGGTAGTGCCCTCGGCCAGGCATCATCCTGACCCCAGCTTCCCAGGAGGGCCTCTTCCCCTTCCCAGGAGAAGATCAGCTCATCTATGACTCTGTGGTGCTCCATCCTGTCCTGCTGCCCTGCTCTGTCTCCACTGTCTTGTGTTCCAAGTGCCTCTGCCAGATGCCACATTTAGTAGTTCATATGAGGAAATATTTATCAGGGTCCTGAGAGTTAACTATCATATTTATTAGTGGAAACCTGGCTTGATTTTATTTGTAATGATTCTCATGATAATGGACAGCATAATAATTGTGCCTCCATTTCAGCATGCTACTTTTAATTGTTTAATAGATGGAAGAGGGGTACCGGATGGCATCTCCCAATGCCTGTGTCTTCCTGGCTTCATCCTGTCCCGTCTCTTAGGAGCCAACATGATCTTCCCAGGTGCCTGCTCTGCTGCTCTACAGTCGTAGTCTTCTTGGTTTCACTTCTGCCCCTGTTTCTACCTGCTCCTAGGGCCTAGGCCGAGCATCTTCTCTGGAGTTATGATTTCCTGTTTGTGTCCTCTCAGACGCCCTGAGGACAGGCAGCCTGCATAGCCCTGGGCAGTGGTACCATTGTGATCCTGGGCCAGAGCCTGCTTCTCTCCTGGCCCAAGGTAAATAGAAGTCATTTTTTTATTGCAAGATTAAGTGTGATAAACCGTAAGAAAATGTAACATGCATTTGTCAAATGAGACTCTTATCCTTGACCACCTCTGTTTTCTCTGAAATTACTCATTTTAATACTTTTGATACCTATGTGTATATCTTTGAAATATATTTAGCTATCCTGACATGACTGGCTTGGAATTTTTTAAATTAAAATAAATATTTCTGAAGCATAAAGACTGAAGCATACTACATGTTTTCAAGGTCTTTACCTCGCAGGTGGTCAGCTCCAGGACTGCTGTATTTTTCAGGGGAAACTAGAAAATTTGTGGAACTGGGCACCAGCTCTGTTGGCCTTGTATGAAACTGACACGCTGTTTTGACAGCTGAACTACGATAGCATATTTAGAGGTGTGTGTTCAACTATTTATTTCTGAAAGTTTAGAATAAACATTTTCCATAAACTAAAAATATTTGAAAAGGCATACATGTTAAATGCTGGTTAATTACTATGTCCATAGTTAGGAGGCAATTATCATTCATCTTTAAATTATGCTACCAATTAATCAAAATGACTATAAGACTCGATCATCTATCTTATAGTAAATCCAATAAAATGATTTGATAAAGCACACACAGTCAAACTATGTGCTTTTCGTCTTGACTGATCCTGATTAACAAGCACACGTGCAGAAC
>PVKM010016513.1:0-26752 GCA_004027735.1 Carollia perspicillata
AGTAACCAAAGGGGAGAGGGGAGGGAATTTCAGGGGAAAAAGGGAAGGGATTATAGGAACAAGTGTAAAGGACACATGGACAAAAACTAAGGGGTATGGAAATGGGAGGGAGGTGGGGAGCACTGGGGGGGTGGACTGGGATGGTAGTAAAAGACAGAAAACTGTACTTGAATAACAATTAAAATAAAAATAAATAAATAAATTCCTGTCTTTCTCATTCTTTTACTGTGAAATGGAGACAATATAGGGTCAAACCACTTGTAATTGTCATATTTGGCTATTTTATCTTTATAGCTTTCTTGAGGTATAAGTGACTTACAATAAACTATTCACATTTAAAATGTGCAGTTTGATGAGTTTTCATAAATACATATATATCCAAGAAACCATTGCCAAAATCAAGACATAAACATAGTAGTCATTCCAAGAAGTTTTGTGTCCATTTAAAACCCATGTCTTCCTACCTACCATCTTCAGGAAAGTGCTGATTTGCTCTCTGTTTCTCTGGATTGGTTGGCCTTTTCTAGATTTTTTTCATGAAAGGATTAATTATAGTCTATACACTTCAATCTGACTTCTTTCATTCAGCATGATTATTTTGAGAATCATTCATAAGTTTTTGCATGTATCAAAAGTACTTGCTGGCTAATATTCATGGTAGGGCTATTTCACAATTTGTTTGTTCATTCAACTCTTGGTAGATATTTGGGCTGTTTTCTGTTTTTGTTGAAAACAAAATAGCATACATATATATATGCTATAAACATTTGCATACCTAAAACAATAGAGAGAAACAATTCAACAATTAGTTGTTCATTTGAAGTGATTAATATAATTAGGAAAGAAGGAGAGAATACACAAATCTCCAATATCAGAAATGACAGAAATACTATTACTGCAGATCATATATACACAGTGAGAATAATAGAATATTAGTTTTCAGCTACCAAGAAATTTGGTTAATGAAATAAAATAGAAAAATTCATTGAAAAAAATCACCAAAGCACACTCAATAAAATATGTGAATAATCCTATCTGTTAAAGAAATTGCTTTTGTCTTGACTGGGTACCTCAGTTTGTTGGAGTGTTTTCCTGATGTATCAGGGTTGTGGGTTCCATTCCTGGTGAAGGCATATACTGGAGTCAACCAATGAGTGCATAGGTGGAAAAGCAGATCTCTCTCTCTCTCTCTCTTTCTCTTTCTCTCAAATCAATCAATAAAAAAATCCAAAAAGAGAGACAAATGCCATATGATTTCACTCATGTGGAATTGAGCAAACTGAACTAACAAGCAAAATAGAGACAGACTCATAGATAGAGGGCTGAATGACAGCTAAGTGTGTGTGGGAGGACAAAGGGTGGAGAGATTAAACAAAAAAGAAAAATGACTCATGGACATGGATAACTGTGGTGACTATGGGAAAGAGAGTTGTATAAGGGGACTAAATGTAATGGAAAAGATACAATAAAAATTGCTCTTATAGCAAATCCAAAGAACAAAAATAAAAAATCAAACCCAAAACTTTCTATGAAAAAAACTTTACCCCTAGGTGATTTCATGGCTGATTATACCAAATATCTGAGAAATAATTAATATCTATTCTACATAAATACTTCTAGAAAACTAACAAGGAAAATACTATACAATGTATTTATGAGCCTACTACTACTCTGAAACCTAAATCATGAAGAAATTGCATGAAAACAAAGATTATGTAAAAACAAAATCTTCCATGAATCTCAACACAACATTTCTTAACAAAAAGTTAACATATAAAATCTAGAAATATATTAAAAGATGAATGAAGCATGGGCAGTGGAGATTATCCTGGTAACACAATATTGGTTCAATATTCAAAATCCACCAATTTAATTTACTATTATAGCACAGACTAAAGAAGAAAACTCATGTGATCTCATTGGTAAAAACATGAACAGCATTTGGCAAAATTTAACCTTCTTTATAATAAAACTTTCAAACTGATAAAACATATTTATGTAAACCCCAAAGTTAATATCATACTCAATAGTGAAAGATGGAATGCCTTCCCCTTGACACTGAGAATGAGCCATGGATATTTACTGTAATCAATTCTATTCAACATTGTATTGAAAGTGTTAAACAATGTGATGTGTAGAAAAATGAATTAAAAGAAATACAGATAGAAGATTCCAAGATGGATGCAAAGCAGGTGGAAGGTACACTCACCTGCTCCCAGCACCAAATTGGATGTACAGTAGCTTAATTATAGAGCACTCAACATGAATAACCAACTGAAGGGTAGCTGAACTGAAATATTATAACCAAGGATTTACAGAAGAAGTGACATAGAGACTGGTAAGAAGGGTAGAGATGGAGAAAGGTCTGGCCTATACACTCATGTGCAGTGGCTACAAAGCTGGAAGGATGGATATCTTGGCTGGAAAATTTCCTTCCCCCCAGGATCATGGGGTCTCAGTCCCACACAGGAATCCCCAACCCAGATTAACAGACATGGGAAGAGGAGCCCACATAGCATCTGGTGGTAAAAATCAGTAGGGATTCAGTCCACGTAGCAGAGAAGGGACTCTACTAGAGACCCAGAAGCAACCTTCCCAGGGTTGAGCACTCCTACTGTTACAGCACCAGTACAGGGAATGCACTGCCCAATTCTCCAACTACTGGTGATACCAATCTGCATCCTTGTGTCCTTCATAGGGGTCTGCTGGCTATTCAGCAGGGACCTTTGGGTGCTCTTTTTGGGGGGTAGCTCTTGGTGGAGACTCAGACAGTGATTGAACTGTGTAGCTTTGGAAAGGGGACTATTCTTTCTCACCCTGAGTGCACAGCTGATGCCCACTCCATCTGTTGAATCATTTGTCCTGCCCTGCCACACTGTAGCCTTGCCCTGCTGAGTTCGGTGTACAAGTGGATCAGAGTGTTGCACATAGCAGGACCTTTTGGAGTGTGTGACTCATGGAAGCTTTTCTCCAGGGATTAGATGGGTAAGCGCTGGTTTGTGTGACTATATTTTGGGGGAGGGGCACTCCCATCTCCCCTGTGAATTCAGCCCATGCTATCTCAGGAAGGGAAAGAAATGCCCAACCCCCTCCTACAGGCTTGCTAGCAACACTCCCAAGAGGAGACTGTTTGGATCTACCCTTCTAGTCCTGCCGGCCCCACCCTGCTGAGCTCAGTTCTGCAGGGGAAGGATGTGCTGCTCAGAGCCAGGACATTTGGAGTGCATCTTCTACAGAGGCTGTTGTCTGGTGCCAGACAAAGTGCTTGGCTTCCTCCTGCTGGCTCTGCTGCCACCACACCCATCAGGAGACTCTTTCGATCTGTTCTGCTGAGCCATGGTGGATCTGCCCTGACAAGCTTGCTCTGAAGAGGGTAGGACTGGCTTCATGCAACCTGAACCTGTGGTGCACCCCTCCTGGGGGAGCTAGAGTTGGAGACTCTAGCAGAGGCAGAGTGGTTTGGTTCTGGAGCAGGGGTCACTTTTCCTTCATTGTGTAATTGATCACATGACCCCCAAGTGGGGAACTCACTAACCCTGTGCTCTTGAACCTTGTTATCCTGCCTTACCAAGTTTGTGACCCGTAGAAGGGTCTGTAGGTCATGGACAGCCTGGGCCCACCATACAGTCTTTTTTTCAGAAAACTCTGGATGAAGACCAGACAACATCAGGGGCAGGTGGAGTAGCTGACAAGTAAAAGTAGACCTCAGGGAATCTTGGACCTTTTGTAGATCTGCCCACAGCTGTAACCTGGAGGAAGCTGACCCTTGTACACAAGTTGGCCTTTCCATACACACCCATGTGCAGCAGACACAGGCACAAAGGGAGAATAGCATGGTACCTGCAGACAAGTGGCCCCAGGTAGGTTATGTACAACATCCAACATCATCCTGTACCTAAACACCCCTCAGGTAGACCCAGAACCAACACAATTACTGGTGAGCTTCAGACCACACCAGAGCTCAACCCAAGTAGCCACACAAATGGCATATCCAAAAGAAGATTCTGGCAGACACCAGACCCTGCGGGGAACAAATCTGCCTCAGGGGCAGCCCCTGCACAGCAGCTCATACATGGTGATTGAAGTTTATCCTTATAGCCAGCCAGCCTGAAGGGTTAACTCCACCCACAAAAAAACCCAACAGTGTTCAAGACTCAATTACAACAGGAAGGTGCACGTAAGCCACAAGACACATTCCTGGAGCACTGAGCTCAGGTGATCTGGAAGATGGTGGCACTGGGCCAAACAAGACACCTATGTCATAAAGCCATCATAATAAGTTTGAGAGTCATAGCAGATCAACCTAATACACAGACAAAATGAAGAGACAAAGAAATATGCCCCAAATGAAGGAACAAGAGAAATCCTCAGAAAAATAATTCAAAGAAATGGAAGCATGCAAGATACCGGATGCAGAATTTAAAACAAAAGTTATAAGGATGCTCAGGGACCTTAGAGAAAGAATGGATGGTCTCAATGAGAACTTAACAAAGAGACAGTGAACATTAAAAAGGACATAGAAACCATAAAAGAGGAACGTCAGTCAGAAATAAATAATAAAACTTCTTAAATTAAGAATACACTAGAAGGAATCAATAGCACTTTATATAAAGCAAAGGATCAAATCAATGATTTAGAGGACAACTTAACAGTAAGCTACCAAGCAAAACATCAAAAAGGTAACAGAATATTAAAAAATGAGTAACATCTGAGGGACTCTGGGACAAAATCAAGTATAGCAACATCAGCATCACAGGGGTACCAAAAAAATAAGGGAGCAAGCAAGGGATAGAGAATCTTACTGAAGAAAAATAATGGCTGAAAATTTCTCTAACCTGGTAAAAGAAAAAGTTACACAAGTTCAGGAAGCATAAAGAGTCCTAATCAAGATGAATCCAAAAAGGGCCACACCAAGACACTTCCTAATTAAAATTACAAAGTTTTAAGACAATGAGAATCTTAAAAGCAGGAAGAGAGAGGCAATTACCAACAAGGGAGATCCCATGAGACTGTCAGCTAATTTCTGAACAGGAACACTTCAGGCCAGAAGGGATTGGTGTGAAATATTTAAAGTGATAATAAGCAAGGACCTACAATCAGGACTGCTCTATCCAGAAATATTATCATTTATAAAATTGAAGGTGAAGTAAAGGACTTCCCATAGGAAAAAAAGTAAGCTAAAGGAGTTCATTACAATTATTGCAAGACATGTTAAAGAGTCTTCAAAGAAGAAGAAGGAGAAGGAGATAAAAGAGAAAGGGAGGGAGGAAAGAGACAGAAAGAAGGAGGAAGAAGAAGAAAATATAGAGAGGAACATAGTTATAAAGAATAAAATGACAATAAATAAATATTTATCAATAATAACCTTAAATATAAATGAATTAAATGCTCCACCTAAAAGACTTAGGGTAGCTGAATGGATAAGAAACCACGACACATCTACATATATGCTATCTACAAGAGACACACCTCAGAACAAAACACACACAAATTGAAGAGATGAAAAAATATTCCATGCAAATGGAAATGAAAAAAAAGTTGGGGTAGCAATACTTATATCATACAGGATAGACTTCAAAACAAAGGCCATAACAAGAGACAAAGAATGTCACTACACAACACTGAAGGGATTGAATGAAGAAGATATAACCCTTGTAAATATACCAGTATGTCTCCAGATTCTTGAGTCAGCCTTCCTAAGTGTCTTGGAGTAACTCTACACAATACTGATTAACTTTTTAGAACCATGTGCTTTTACCTAAGTTAGTTTCCAGCAATGAAAATACGTCTTGGTATTTATAGAATAAGCACTTATATATTGGCTCTTCTGTGTGTATATTTTGGCCTCTTTCAATTAAAAACTAGTAGGCAGACTGTTATTATTGTAGCTGTAATTTCTCCCAACCACCATATTTTGTCCATCTGTAAATACTGAGATGGTTATTCATTGATTTTTTCCTTATACAAAGTTTACCTGACCATCTTTTTCACCCTTAAAAAGATTTGCTCCAAAGATGAACATTATGTGCCCATTATAATTATCTCAGCATATAACAAATTAGTACCTCTGTGAACTATCTATTAATGGCCTTCCAGATTTTACTGCTTTTACAAGAATTTTAGAAGAGTATTTGGGCATGAATTTTATAAGAGAAATCATTGAGAGGTTTTAGGTTAAATTTCATCAAGTACATGATTATTGTGTCATTGGTACTATAAAAGCAACAGTAGATAAAGTACTTCTGTAAACAGAGTAGCCCTCAATTGTATCTCAGAAGGACTATTTCAATCTGCTGTTTAAAACTTATTAGAAAATGATTTGCTACCTACAGCACTTGCAAAACATATTACTACAATATTTTTATCCTTTGAATAACATACCCAAGATCACAAAGAAAAAAATACTGTATTTGTTGTAGTACAGATTCTAAGAAAATACAAATGCAGTTTCTATATATATTGAAATAGTCAAATGTCAATGATAACTTTAAGAATAGTCATATAATACTAGAAAAAATATTAAGGATAATTTCTAAAATCAAATTTATATGCAAAATAAAGATGAGTCTTTAATAGATGATACTTTTTTGGTACCTTTTGACACCCAATATCAAAGACAAGATAACTCAGAATCTATTTCCCTTGTAACCTTTGAAACTTTCATAAATTGTCCTAGTTCTGAGTCTTTTAACCAGGCAATATTGAGTTATTTTGTACTTCCCCTAACCTCTCTTGAAATATATAGTCATGGATGCTATTATTCATACTGCTTCTCGTTCTTAGAGACAGAAAAAAGCTGGTTTTCTTGAATATTAGGTGAAAACTAAGCCTGACCATATTTCTTCAAATTGAAGTATTCCACAGAAGAAAGTATGAAAGAATATAGCCTACCATTTGTTATGTGTTTAAATATTTGCTTGTCCACCCATTAATTAAGTTACCCATTTATTCATCAAACCTTTTTAAGGAGCTGGTAGGTGCTGTAGACCCGAGAACAAAGCACATTGTGATTTAACCCCACTGAGTCTAATGGGGCAACCGCCACTGTTGCTGTTGCTCCTTCTGCTGCCGTCATTACTACGAATTACTCCTTTCATAACACTTAGTGTGTTTCAGATACAGTTCTAAATTCTTTTCATGTACAATTCTATAGGTCATACCTCATGTCTTTTGTTATTAATGTATAGGAATGAGAATGCATTGATAAAGTAGAAAAAATACATAAAAATGCCTTAGTGAATATATTTTAAGAAGCATTTGTAGAGAAACAAATGAAATATTAGCATTTTAAAATAATTAATTTCTCATATAAACAAAGATGCAAAAACAGCAACTTAATTCCAGGGAAAATAACATAAGAAAGAAAGCAGAAATTATTTGTTCTGTTTTTCTTCTTTATCTTCAACAAAGTTAAACAGCCCTACTTCTTCATCAACTAACACTTACCGAATTATCTTAATTTCCTTGATTCACATAAATCTTTTGAGACTGTTATTATTATCTCAAAAATTAAAAACAAAAATAAAGTGTTATATTTTTAAACCCTGGCCTGTGCTTCCATGACCTAAATATGCTTTTTGAAAATACAATAAAGATAAAGGTAAACAACAACAATAAAATAATTGATCATCCATTGCATGCTAGGAAATGTGTCATGTAATTAGATATGTATCATTTTATATGATCTTCATGAATTCATTCACTATTGTTTTTCTACAAAAAACCATTTAAACGTTTGATGAATATAAACAAGCTGGGACTTTTGCCAAAGAAGAAGCACAGCGTGTGAAGAGATCAAGGAAGTAAGTGATTGAAAGGACTTTTACTGGAAGCTCCAGAGGAAGCTGTAGAGTTGGTTTGCAGAGGTGATACGTTTTAACTTCTGTTTTGACAAGATTACTCTGGCTGATGTGCTGGGACTAGATTGAGGACTTGAATCCTCCTAATTCACCTAATACAGGTTGGAAATGATTGTGGTTTCTACTGGGTAAATTGCAGTGTACTTGGTAAGAAGGGACTGGCTGGTTTATACTTTTCCGAAACACAGGCAAAATGAAGGGCTGAAACAGCACCTGTAAGCTCTAAGAGAAAAATTGGAGTTGAGCATGTTGCTAAGCTTTTTACTTGGACATGGGGTTTTTATTGACTGAGAAAGGAGAAATTGTGCAAAAAGCAGGTTTAAGGGTGGAGAAGAAGAGTCGTTGCGTATAGGGCATGGTGAGCTTCTGTTAAGTAGGAAATTGTGTAAGGTAGGAAATACCTAGGAGGTAATTGTGTAACCAAACACAGGTCCAGCTGCCCGCTGCAGCAAAAGCCAATACTCGAGAAGCAGGTGCTGATGTAAAGGAAAGTGGTTTATTCAGATGCTGGCCATATGGAAGATGGGGGACTCATGTCGCAAAGTCCATATTCTGGGAAGGGGAGGGGACTTAAGTCTTAAAGCCCATCTCCTGGGAAGATGGGCGATTATTGTCTCAAAGCCCACCTCCCCATCTCAGTGGTGGCAGAGGTTTTTATAAGGAGGGGGAGGGAAACAGAACAATCAGATGAAAAGAGGGGGTTGCAAAGCTCTCTACGTGCAGATGAGCATAGTCCCTTCTGCTAAGGCAAGTGGTGGTCTGGTGTGTATTATCCTGGCTTAGTCACCCTGGCTCAGCAAATCTCACAGAGCTGTTGAAGGTCAGCAAATCTCACAGAGCTGAGATGTCTGAAGGTCAAAGCCTGTATCTTTTGAAGTCAGTTCTTAGGATTCTTATACAAATATGCTGTTTATCTATAAGCTACATATTAGTCAGAGTCAGCACTTGCAGAAATAATGTCAAAAGAATGGTGGGGCAGGTTATAATTTCCCACTGTTACAACTGGACAGATTAATCTGCTTGGAACACACAGGATAATTCTGACTAGAGGTATAAGTTTACATAAAGATGGCATATAGATAAAGGCATATAACCGAGCTCATTAAGTAAGTGGTTATAAATATAAAATAGAAGCCAAGAGGCAAGACTCTGGGGAATTGCAATGTTAAGGAAATAAAGAGAAACTGTCAAAGAAGACTGAGACAAAGGCATTAATGTAGGTGGATAATCAGGAGTTAAATGTTCTGATAGCCTTGTGAAGAAAATGTTTCAAAGAAAAGACAGTAATAAGCTCTTCATAGTCAAGTGGAATGCTGGTCGTAAAGCAGGTAAAGGAAATGATTCTGGATAAAATGGAAATATTGCCTTGTAAACATTTTATGTTCAAGAATTCTATATTTTCTTTAGTAATCGAGATTATTGTTTTAGCGCTATTAACATTAAATATTAAATAAATTTTTAATTTACATTTTCTTTAACACAATATTTAGTGCTGCCCTCATTTTAAGCTGTTAAATATCAAGTTATTTGGAAATGTGATGAGATGACAAAAATGTTTTCTACTCTGTTGCAAAAAGGATTGAAAGACATTTTTTACATTCTTTTCTACAAAGTAAACATCTTCTGATTTATTTCAGCTTTTTAAATAAAATGTTGTATTAATATATTGTAGGTAGTAAGGTCAATCAGGACCCACTTCAGCAAAGTGTTTTATTCTTAGCTTCAGAGAAGATGCTAGTAAAAGGTCATGCTTGCCAGCTTCATTCATGTTCAAGTTGTCTAAATTATAAACATTCCACCTTAAATGCTTCATATTCTCCTAACTGCTCAATTACATTACTTCTCTATCAATGTCAAATTTATAGTACTTGAGTTATGCATTTATTTCCTTAATCCATTTTTGGCAATCCTTCTTAAACATTACTTAAAATTAAAAAAAATATTTTACCTATTTTGAATTTTTCACATGGTGAGGTGTATTACTTAAACATCCTACGCTTTGAAAGTGTGCTTGAATTTCTTTCGACAGTATAGTTTGCCCTTGAGTAACATGGGGGTTAGGAGCGCTAAACCCCTGCACAATTGGAAATCCACATATAACTTTCGACTCCCCCAAAACTTAACTCCCGTTGACCAGAAACCTTATGGAAACAGCAGATTAACATGTCTATTGTGTTCTATGTATTATATGCTGTATTGTCATAATAAAGTAAGTAAGCTAGAGAAAAATAAATGTTATAAAGAAATCCATAAGAAAAAATACATATGTAGTACTATAAATATTTTTTGAAAAATAAATCTAGGTAAGTGGATCTGTGCAGTTCAAATCCATGTCGTTCAAGGGTTGATGCTATGAAACATCGAGCTTAATCAAGCGACAATCTATGATGTAGGTGAAGCAAATTCTTAAAGTTGTGTAAAAAGCCAATATACTTCTTTGTCTCCTAAAAATATACTATAGTCTGTTTTTTTTAAGATTTGGATTTAGATAATTAAATATGTGTATTACATAACCTTGTTTTCAGTACTTTCTTCACCTATGTGGTACCTAAACAAGATTGCTTCACTGATGCTCTAACTTTTGCTCACTTCCATTGTAAAAATTCTAGAAAGAGCTACTTGTAATATGAAAAATAGAGACATTTATTGAAGAAGGTACAAAATATAAGAAATATTGTACATGGAACAATGATGCCTCAGTCTCCTTCTTAGTAGGCACCTTAGGACCTCACACAGTTCTCCCAGTCACCATCAGCTGCCCAGTTGTATTTTCCTGAATCTCACTGATGGTCTGAAATCTCCTTCTTTTTAAAGGTAATTTTAGTTTTGAGAAAACCCAGAAGTCACCAGGTGCCAAATCTAGGCTATAGCAGGGCTGAGTTACCTAGGTGATTATGGGTATATGTATATAGCCATCACATATATATATATATATGTGTGTGTGTGTGTGTGTGTGTAGATATACCTATATATAATTTATATTTTTTAACAAAGGTCCTATTGGTGATTAGTGGAGTCAGTGTAACAGCTAGTTAGATCAGCAAATGTGTGAACAGCAGTGATCATTTTCAAAAACAGTTTTTATTTAACCAGAAATTTTTCAATTAACATTTTCCCAGTTAAATGACACCAACAAAAAATAAGTAAAGAATTAAGTGTTTTGTGGTAGTTCTAGGATTGACAGTTAAGTTCTGGATCCCCCTGCAAGCACAAAACTGAAACTTCCTTGTTTGCTTGCACACTACAGCTCAGACTTCCAGAAGTCAGGTGTAAGTAGGACGTCCTTCTGTAGCAGTGACAGAAAAATAATTGCTTAAGTTGGCCAATACAGTCAAATGGTCATCCGTGAACAAATTCTAACCAGAAGCTTAGTTCATAAAGAATATTATGGTGTACTATTATTTTTTTTGTTGTTAAATCTTAAAAAATGATCATTGTATTTGGAGGCAGTGGTTAGTGGTTTTGTTTCTGTGTAAAGCAACCATAGGGAGAAGTTCAGATCAGCTCTTTTATACAGGTGGAAAGAGAGACTCATATAGCTGTTAATTGAGCTTTGATTTAAGAGTTGTTTATTCAACCCTTGATAGAGACTGGATGCATATCAGGAGGCACTAGAACATAGAAATCAAGGGAAGATTCACAGTAGACAGCAAGTCTTGATATGAATTATCATTCCTGACATTGGTTTAACTCAAAACCTCTCTGTGCCCTGAATGAGTTGCTCACGTATAGATAAGAAAGATAATTACAATAACATGTGGTGGTATGAGGATTAAATTATATATATGTATGGTGCTTAAGACAGTGTCTGGAACACTGTATGTACTCAATAAATAAAAGCCTTCATTATGTAGGGTATTGGATAACAGCAAAAGGCTCTAGGAAGTGACATTTCACTACCAAGCTGAGAGCCCTGTCAGTATCTAAGAGTGTCCATAAAGAACTAACATGTAAGCAATACTTGAAAGTACTATGAAGTAGGGCCTCAATTCACAGGGAGAGGGAATGTCAATTACAGAAAGAGCCAGATTCCAGTCATTTCTGATGTTCAATTAGACGTACTTCTGCTCTATCCTTTTGGAAATCTTCTTGAAAATTCAAGAGGACAGGTGTAGTGGCTATCTATAACCCTGCATCAGAATGTATGAGTGGGGACTACCAAATTAAATTAAGCTCAAAATGGGTGACTGAGATCTATTCATCTGTAGATAAAATTGATAGTAAATCATAGTCTCTAAAGAAGAAGCTTCTTTTCTAAGGAATAAAGCTAATGTCTTCTTATTTAGGTCAATTAAGAGTGTTCACAGGTTGGCATTGTGAACTCTCCTTGACTGTATATGTTATCACAAATTAGTGTGGGAAACAATTCTGAACTAAGAACGCAAAAAAAAGGGCACATTCAGGGACAAAGTCTGTTTACTAGACATGTTGAGAAGAGATTCTCAATCTCAAACAACCCTGCAGTTGCTGATGTATGTAAACTTGGAAAAGAAAAAAGGTTTACAAGAAATGACCTTTTGCTGTAGATAGGCATCACCTAAATGGAACCAAACTGACATCCGGTACTTGCCAATATAATGCAATGGGAAGGAAAATAATATCGCCTATATAGCATTGATAAGAAGAGTTTTAAGTAAAATCTAATTATAAGAAAATAATCAGAAAAATTGGGATAATACATTTGTTGAAGAGACTATTCTTGTCATATTACATAATTGTTGGCACCCTTGTTGAAGATCAGTTTACCATGTAGGTGTGGATTTATTTCTACTCTCTTTATTCTGTTCCATTAGTCTATGGTCAGTCTTTTGCTAGGAATAGGTATTATATATATATATATATATATGAAACACTGATATATATTTAGTGTACAATATAAAAGTATCTGTGACTTATTCTTATATTTCAACAAACAAGAGTAGTAACAATGTGTGTGTGTGTGTGTGTGTGTGTGTGTGTGTGTGTGTGTTATTGCTGAAGTCTGACAATTTTATCTCAATGTCTAGTATGGTGTCCGTTTTCAGCTCACCTCCTGTCTATATCATGTTAGGATGGCAGACTCATCATTGAGTCCCAACTATGACCAGAAGTTTTGACTAGTATCAGGTAGTTGCTAGAAATATGGATAGATTCATAATTTATCAGGGGTTACCTGATTCAAATGACTACCCAAGAGAGGATCTCTTTAGATTAAAGTAATCTTAGACAACAGAAATCCTTAATAAATGACTATTTGACTCAGGCATGATGAAAAGAATTGCACAAGAAGCTTTCTTAATCATCATCAGTCATCATCATTTCTTATAAAAAATTTCAGTTGTTGTTTTGTCAATAATTGTTCATCATTTTCCAAGATCCAATACAATTTTCTTTGCTTGTTTTACTTATCCAAATGGAATTAGCACTGACTGTGCTAGAGGCTCTGTTTTAAGACTTTCACAAATATCAAATGATTACTTCCTACCAAGATGGAGGCATAGGTAGATACACTTTGCTTCCTCACACAACTGAAAGAAGGACAACACCCAAATTAAAAAGAACAACAACAAAAAACCCCAGAAATGCCAGAAAATTGAACTGTATGGAAGTCAACAACTAAGGAGTTAAAGAGAAAACATTTACCAAGGCCGATAGGAGGGGCAGAGAGGACAAGTGGCAAAGCGGTGGCTTGAGAACTGGGTGGACAAGGCAGCAGATGGCAGACTGGGTGGCAGCTGGTGGACTGGGAAGTCCCACATTCAAGTGCAGATAAGCTGGAAGGAACGAGTGTGGTCAAGACAAACCATGCAACACAGAGTTCAAGCATGGGAAACTAAAGCCTCAAAACCTCTGGCTGCAAAAACCTGTGGGGATAGTAGCAGTGAAAGAAAATCCAACTCACAGGAAAGTTAGCTGGAAAGACCTACAGTGTCCTAAAATCTATACAAACCCACCCACCCAGGAATCAGCACCAGGACCCAACTGCTTGTGGGTAGTGGAAGAAGTGACTGAAAGCCAGCAAGAGTTGGGCAGGCAGCCTTGTTCCTTCTCTGCCTCTCCCCCACAAATAGCACCACAATGAGGTGAAGTGGGTTGCCCTGCCCTGATGAACACATAAGGCTCTGCCCCTTACAATGTAACAGGTGCACCCAGGCAAAGAAATATGGCCCAAATGAAAGAACAGATCAAAACTCCAGAAAAAGAATTAAGTGACCAGAAGATAGCCAGCCTATCAGATGCAGAATTCAAAACATTGGTAATCAGGATGCTCAAAGACATGGTGGAGTATAGATACAAAATAGAAAAAGAAGTGAAGGCTACGCAAAGTGAAATAAAGAAAAATATACAGGAAACCAACAGTGAAGAGAAGGAAACTGGGACTCAAGTCAAGGATTTGAAAGAGAAGGACAAAATAAACACTCAACCAGAACAGAACGAAGAAACAAGAATTCAAAAAAAATGACAAGAGACTGAAGAACATCTGGGACAACTTTAAATGTTCCAACATCCTAATCATAGGGGTGCCAAAAGGAGAAGAAGAACAGCAAGAAATTGAAAACTCATTTGAAAAAAATAATGAAGAACTTCCCACAATCTGTTGAAGAAAATAGACTTTCAGGAAGCTCACAGATTCCCAAAGAAATTAGACCCAAGGAGGAACATACTGAGACACATCATAATTACATTACCCAAGATTAAAGATAAGCGGACAATCTTAAAAGCAGCAAGAGAAAAAGAGACATATACCTTCAAAGGAGTTCCCATAAGACTACCAGCTGATTTCTCTAAAAAAACAAACAAACAAACAAACAAAAAACCTTATAGGCAAGAAGGAGCTGGAAAGAAGTATTCAAAGTCATGAAAGGCAAGGACCTCCATCCAATAATACTCTATCCAGCAAAGCTTTCATTTAGAATGGAAGGGCAGATAAAGTGCTTCCCAGATAAGGTCAAGTTAAAAGAGTTCATTATTACCAGACCCTTATTATGTGAAATGTTAAAGGGACTTATCTAAGAAAAAGAAGGATATCAAAACTGTGAACAGTTAAATGACAACAAGCTCACAACTATCAATAACCAAACCTAAGAAAACAAAAACAAACTAAGCAAACAACTAGAACAGAAACAGAATCACAGAAATGGAGATCACATGGAGTGTTTGAGTGGGGAAGGAGATGGGGTAGAATGAGGAAAAAGTACAGGGAACAGGTAGCATAAATGTAGGTACAAAATAGACAGGAGGTTACAAATAGCATAGGAAATGGAGAAGTCAAAGAATTTATATGTGCAACCCATGGACATGAACTAAGGTGAGGGGTGCTGGTGGGAGGTAGGGTGCAGGGCAGAGGAGGATAATGGTGAAAAAAATGAGACAACTGCAATAGCATAGCCAATAAAATATACTTAAAATTAAATATCAAATGATTGAGTTTATTTTTTATAACATCTTTAAATCAGTATACTTATTATCTTTATTTTACAGAAGGGAAATCTGAGAAAAAGAGGATTAGTTGTCTGGCCCAAGATCACACAGCTAGTGAGCAATAAAACAAGGATCAGCCTAGGTTCTTTTATACCAGAATCCATGTGATGGAAATGTTTCCTTCCAACTTCCTCTTTTCAAACTTCCAATAACTTCTGAATTCTTACCATCAAACTTCACCTCCTTGAGCATGGTCTTCAAAGTCAAATATATATATATTATTAAGACATATATTATATATATATATATATATAATATATGTGTGTGTTTGTAAAATGAATACATGTGAAGCACATTTATATATAAAGAATATATATATGCATTGACTGCTATGAAGTGTCAACTCTATTTCTCTCCTTATATTCTGTGTCATAATCATTTTTCATTTTCTATAATTTACTTGTGATTCTTATTGATTACAATTCAATAAATGAATTATCTATCTTAAGCATCCTGAATATTGCTTTGTCTCGACTTCCTTTTAATCTACTCTATGTATGTCTGACTCTTCCATGTTGAACTTTTTTTTAAAATTTGGATTATTCTGTTCTTATTGTTGTTCAATTACAGTTGGCCCACCTTTTTCCATATTGCTCTCCCCTGCCCTGCCTCTCCCCCACAGTCAGTCCCATGAGTCCTCTATTCATGTTCCTCAACATCCCCCTCCCCTCTGGTCACTGTCAGTTCTTTATTTCCATGTCTCTGGTTATATTTTGCTCGTTTGTTTTATTGATTAGGTTCCACTTATAGGTGAGATCATGTGGTATTTGTCTTTTACCACCTGGCTTATTTCAGTTAACATAATGCTCTGCAGTTTCATCCATGCTGTTGCAAAAGGTAGGATTCCTTCTTTCTTTCAGCTGCATAGTATTTCATTATGTAAATTTACCACAGTTTTTTGATCCACTCATTTACCGATGGGCACTTAGATTTCTTCCATTACTTGGCTATTGTAAATTGTGCTGCTATGAGCATTGGGGTACATAGGTTCTTTTGGATGGGTGTTTCAGAATTCTTAAGGTATAGTCCCAGCAGTGGTATTGTCAGGTCAAAATGCAGTTCCATTTTTAGTCTTTTGAGGAAATTCCATACTGTTTTCCCCAGAGGCAGCACCTGTCTGCATTCCCACCAACAGCGCACTAGGGTTCTCTTTTCTCCACAACCTCTCCAGCACTTGTTGTTTATTGACTTATTAATGATTGGCAGGTGTGAGGTCATATCTCATTGTGGTTTTAATTTGCATCTCTCTGATGGCTAGTGATATTGAGCATTTTTTCATGTGTCTGTGAGCCCTCCGTATGTCCTCCTTGGAGAAGTGTCTGTTCAGGTCCTTTGCCCATTTTTTAATTGGATTATCTGTCTTCTGAGTGGAGTTGCGTGAGTTCTTTTTATATTTTGGAAATCAAACTCTTTTTTGAGGTATCATTGACAAATATGTTTTCCTGTATGGTTGGAACCTATTTCTGGCATATTATTTATATTCATCCTGACTCTGCCTCTCTTCTTATTCCACGAATTGGATTGTCTTCATCATTTTAACTGAGTCTTGATTTTACCTTACTCCTTGTGTTGTTCAAGTTTAGTTTGTCTTTCCAGAGCGTAAACTCATCATCAAGTTTTTACTCTTTCTGTTAGAATTATCCCAGAATGACATACTTGCTGATTTTCATTAGAGGCACAGGGAGTAAAATGAAAGACTGTAATAAAACCGTTCTATCATTGATTGGACAATAGGAATCAAATTAGTTTCATGGAGTAAATATTTACATATTCAGTTCCTAACAATTATCCATAATCACTCAACTTTTTCTAAAGTGTTATTTGTTAACTAAAATTAGGTTGATTTTTGTTATACATGATTAAGTATATTGTACATATCTATTTTGTGGTTATAAATTTAATGATATAAATCAACAACACTAAAAGTAACTATTAAAACTAGTATTTTTCCATAGAAGGAAAACTCTGTGCATTTTGAGATTATTTATTTTCAAATGAAGGTTAGACATGGTCAGCCTGAAAAAAATTTTATAAATGATCATTGATTAATATTGTATGATAAATATTTTTCCACCGATAATATCATACTAACAAAATATGCTGTTTTTCAGATATTATTTTCTGGTTGAAATTTACATTTCAATTCAATCTTTTTTCCTTATACTTTTACATATGCACACATATATAGGATTTTCTTCTTCAGAAAGCTCTCTGTTTTGTTTTATCATATTTTCTATTCATAAATTGGCTGCAGAGTATCAACATATTTAACATCTATTTCTGTAGTTATCAAGGTAAACTACTCTAATTTGGGACTTCTGTACTTCATTTTGATGGCGTTGGTAGCTACATGGCTTTTTATCATATATAGTGTGATCTTGAAGAGGTCTATAAAAATGAAACACTTTTTTAAGTTGTGTTTTGTGCACTGGAGGCATAAACTTTAGCAAATATTGGTATCAAGAAAGAGCTAAAATAACGCACAATATTCAATATTCTATAGCCAGAATACACAACATACTCCCTTTGCCTATGATTTTTCTTAGACACACAAATTGCATAAACATTTTATATTAACTATGACAAGTTATAAAACTTGACAAGTGTATGTAGGTCAAATATTTCATTTTCAGTTTTTCTTTCTAGGAGAAAAGTAGAGTAAATCTGAGAAGTGAAACAACTGTACTTCTATAGACGGAATTGTTTGTGTCCCCATCAATAAGATTCATATGTTGAAATCCTAACCTTCAAGCAGATAGTATTAGAAGGAGGTGGGGAGTGGTTGTTGGTAGCTGATTATGTCTTGAGAGTGGAGGCCTTATGAATGGGATTAGTCTCTTGTAAAAGAGGTCTCAGAGAGATCCTACCACCATGTGAGGACATTGAAAAGATAGCCTTCTATCAACCAGGAAGTTGGCTGTCATTAGACACTGAATCCTCACGTACCTTGATCTTGGACTTCCTAACCTTCAGAACTGTGAGATATCAGGGTTTGCTGTTTGCAAACCATCCAGTCTAATATTTTTGTTATAGCAACCTGAACTAACTAACATAGAAATAATTTAAACCTTTTCAAATGCATTAAAAAATTTGAGCATTTCATTCTATAATCTCTTTGAAAATAATTTTGTAGAAAAAAATTACAAGGCATAAAATTCTACTGACTTATTTTTTTATATTTAAATACTTTAATATTTTTAAAAGTTTTCTTAAAAATTTCAAAAAGGTTTTTAAGATTAAGTTTACTGGGGTGATATTGGTTAATAAAATTATATAGGTTTCAAGTATATAATACATCACATATATATATATTGCACTGTGTGCCCACCATCCCAAAATCAAATCTTACTTTTAATGATTTGATGTAATAATGATTTTTAAAAGGTAAATTTCAATTCATCTATGTGTAGATATGCAATGCCATCTAATAGTTATAAAGTATATTTACCATAAATTCCATTCAAATAAAAAAATTGTGATCCGCTTAATAGATTATATTTTGCAGAGTCTTGGGAGTATTATATCAACATTTAAAAGATAAATGCTTAACCTTTCAGATTTTGCTATCTCAGGTCTCAAAAACATTTTTTACTGCCAAGTGCATTTTACAAATTAGGACATAATCTTTGTCAATGAAGTGTTCTAGAACATTTTAGTTACTAAATACAAACCTAAGAATATATTTAAAAAGTCTAGTGTAGTCTTTGGGGAGAAAAGGCAAAACTAAACAAATAAAATATTAACAACAAAAACCCATGCAACTGTATGTTGTTTTTAAATGTTGTCATTGTTATCTTGAAATAATGTGTGGTGTATATCTCCATTTTTTAAAAGAGAAGTGATAGACCCATTCATGAAAGAGGTATGAAAATAAAGTGTAAAAAGGTCCATATAATAGCTTTCTGATTATTTACTTCCAGCCTATGTAAGAAAAGCAAATGTAAAAGGACAAGCCTAGAATCTGTGATGTGTTGCCTTAGTGGATGTGACTACACATCCCTCCTCTTCTCTCCAGAGATGTTTCTGCCCCACCTTAAACAAAACGTGTTGGGAGAAGAAGTTATCTTCACAAAGAGAAAATGGTATCTTACTTCCTGGCTAGATCTTTGCTGAGTGAGCAATAAAAACTGTGTAATCACTTCAGTGTAGCAGAGAGAAAATGAGTGAGGGAGCTCTTTGGAGAAGTCACTATCCGTTCTTTAAAATCAGATGTCATGTATTAAAACAACAACAAAAATATGACTGAAGAACTGTGAGGGTAGCGCCAGCTCGAACTTCCTGTGATGGCTGAAATGAAGAAAGAGAAACAACAGAGAAGTCTATACCACCTGTAATCATCACGCTGAGAAAGTATGAGCCTGTGGTGGACAAGTGTACATTCAGAAAAGGAGCTGGATGCTTGTCATTTTGATGGGTACCCAACCCAGATGGTCCGATAGAACACAGCCCACTGCAGCAGTGAGAGGTTACAGAGTGTGTCCCTGTGTAGGGCTGGGTAAGAGCTAAGTTCAAAGAGGTTAGTCAGAAAGTGAGTAACAGAATCTGAAAGCGGGACTATTCGGCGGGCCCAGCACGGCCAATGAATGAGTCACACGTCAGCACACAGCAAATGACCTAAAGGAGGGCCTTTAGGAGGCCAGGCATCATAAAACTGTTGAAATAGACAAAGACAGCCACTTAGTAAAAGGCAATTATTCTAATACATATAGTTGTTTCCTATATATATATGTTCACTGATTTCATCCCCCCTCAAAAATGTTACACCCGACAGTAATCCAAAGACTCATCGAGATATTTTCAGATGGAAATAAATATATTTGCAATGGTACCTCTTGTAGAAGATGAATTCACTGGCTCCCCACACACCTCACTTGACTTGTGACAAATTTCATGTTTTGAAAAATAATCTGGGGATGGTTACACTTAAATTATTAACACTAGGAAAATAACCGAATTTGAATTACATTTTCGATTACACACATGACATTTTAGCCTCTATATGTTAATGTGACAAAACGACATATAGCTCCATAAAAGTGTAAAAGGATCAAACTGCTTTCACAGTCACAATGTGTTTTAATTCTTCATTTCCTTGAAAATGTACTTCATTATGCTATTAACCACAAAAAGATCCCTATTCCAAACCAAAGCTTTTTGAGCCCTTCCTATAGATGCATAAGTAATGGACTGAAAACATTTTTAAAGTGGGGGAATTTTATTGAATGTGTCCTAAAGCATAATATCATAATCAGATTTGTTCTGGAAAAGTACAAACACTTAGGCACAAAGTAATATATGTATATATTGTTTTTATATGTGTGCATGGATAAATATTGAAGGATCTGTAATTAAATTTATTGGCACCCATTCATCAAAACCCCACTGAATAATCATCCATGCTGTTGTGTATGTGATATGTATGTGAATGTATATTTCTGTTTTATTATTTACAATCATAATCACATACACAAGAAGAAGCTAGAGTAGTTCAGGAGGCTGTTTGCTGTCTATGAAACTCATTTTAGTTAAAATTGTATTATTATTATATTCTTTGATATGTAAGATCTCTTTTCCTGTAAAGGAAAGTGAGGATAGAAATTGAATTTTTTATCATGCTGAATCTTGTCACTTTATGAAGTGTGATTTCTTACTAGGCTCCCAGGTTCCATCATTCTTTCTTCCTTTAGATAGGGTGAGTACACTATAGTGACATTCAGTTTAAAGCCATACTCACAACATGAAAAGTGTGGCTGAAATACCTATTTAATCCAATATATTTTAATGCAGTAAATAAATTGGTATAGTGAAAGAATAAATTGCTGTAGTATGATGTGATCACTTGGCACAGTAGTTTATATTAAAGAAAACATCACTTTAACTTTTCACCATCTGTTGTGTACTCTAATTTAGAAAGACCACAATTTACAATTGCAAAAGTAGGTAAGAAACAAATGATTGAAATGCGTATTTATGTCTCTATTCAACAGAATGTGCATCTGTTCTGCTTATCTATGGAATATTAGATGCTAATTGGGAGACAATCTCCTCTTTTCACACATGAGGATGGATTTGGGAAGAGATAAAAATAGAAATTATTTTAAGGTGATTTCTGTTTATAAAGTTATGACACTAACATAATTGGGGCCCAATTAATAATAAATTTAAGAAATTTACAATAACTATTATTACATTTTAAATAAAATACTAGATTATGAAGTGGTTGCTAAAATTACTCTTTGAGAAAAAACACTTAAAAATTATTTATTGATTTTATATATATAGAGAGAGGAATATTGACAGAGAGAAACATGGACTTGTTGTTCCACTTATTTATGCATTCATTAGTTGTGTTTTTTTTATGTGCGCCCTAACCAGGTATTGAACCTGCAACCTTGGCTTATAGAGATGATGCTCTAACCAACAGTGCTACTCAGAAGATCATTATTTTAATTACATTGTATTTAAGTTGCCCTGAAATAAATTTATCAATATTGTACCTTTTTCCCCCTCATGGAACCATTTCTTATGGTTCAATCTAATAAATATTAGAATGAAGGAAATTGAGTTAGTAGTCTCAAACTTAGTAAACGACCAAAGCTTTTTATATTATACAGTGAAATAAATAGGTAATTATATAATTTATTCATGAAAGTTTAATATTCATTTATATTTTTAGATATTGAATTACTCCTGGAAAACTTTATTCTGTAAAGACATGTAGAGTTCCACTGAACTGTTATACTTATCACGCAATCTGTGGAAGTTGTAATACATTGTCAAGTTTTATTGCTAGTTAATCACCATCCTGTACCTATCCCTCTCCCTCTTTTTCCACTTGTTCATAAACACGCACACATAAATTATACACATCTGTGTGACTGCAATAGCAAAGAGAGATCAGAACTCAGTCTGACCTTGACTTAATCAAAACAAAGGGTATGAAGATTTTTAAAGTAGTGAAGCGAAAAGAAGAACACAGATAATTTCTGTTTACTATTGGATTTACCCAAAGGGAAAGTCAAATTTCTGTTGGGAGAGGAAGTAATTGCACAACTTAGAGCAAGGAAATTATGAGTAATGCTACTATCCTCCCACAGAGACTGGAAGATGGAGCGTTACCTCCCTTTAAGATTGCATTCCAAAAGGATAGTCCCAGGTCTTTACGAAAGACATTCTTTGATTGCAAAACTGGCAAGAGATTTTTTTAAAGATTTACATATTTAAGGAACAGAGGAAGAATTTACAATGATGTGTTTTTAAAGCAAATGTTCTAAGAAAAATAAGACCAAGGTCTACAGTTAGGAAGGAACCTGCCAAAAGTTTCTTCAGGCTGAGGAAACATTAAGATCGCATTGGTCATAGTTTTGTTTTTTTTTTTTTTTTTCCTTCAAACTGCCAAGTTAAACTGTGCTAGACCTAGATTTCAAACATGAATTTTGCAGACATATTGATCTGTCTCTTCCTTCTCCACACGCTCTTCTGAGCAGAGAGAAAGAGAAAAATAAATTGTTATTAAAAGTACATTTGAAAGATTTTCAATTTTTACCCCAACATGTAAAGAACTAGTAAGTCATCACTTACACTTTCACAACAGAAAAAATGCTGAACAAATGGAAAATCAACATTTCTTAAATCCTTCTGAGAACTGAGGTCATAGTACAAACCACCATCCTGAAAACTGGAGGGAAAGATGAATGCAGAAAATATGGATTGGTTTACCCTAAGCTGAAGTTGGGGGGCCATAAAGATGACTTAGAGAGTAACTTCAGCAAACTGCTGGAAGCTGAGTGTGATTAGTGTGAGGGGTAAAAACTCCTGGGGACCTGATGTTGTGGGTTTTAACCTCCAGGAGCTCCAACAGGTTCTCATAGATCTTTACAACAGATGCCAACCAAGTAAAGGAAAAGACTTCTCTAAACTTGGGGGAGAGGACATTACAGAACTCCAGTGCTCTCTAGACTTTCTGCTTCAACTAAGGGAGGACAAAAGCTGAGAAGCTCTCGTGAAGCAATAAACCAGTATCACAGGTCCGCCATAAGACGAATACTCAAATATAGGGTTACAGAATGATCTCCCTTCCACATATACCACACTTAATCACTGCATCAACAGGCCTCCAAGATATTTATTTACTCAATTGAGATGAAAACTTATGTCCACACAATAATCTGGACACAAATGTTTATAACACCTTTAGGTATAATTACTTAAAACTAAAATAACCATGATATCTTTCACTAGGTAAAAAAGAGAAACTGTGGTACATTTATAGTGAAATGTCATTCAGAATGCTCAGTGCAAGCCATGATAAGACATGGAGGAATGTTAAATACATATTGCTAAGTAAAGGAGTCGGACTGATAAGGCTACAATAATGTGTGAGTTTGACTATATAACATTGTTGAAAGGCAGAACTATAGAGCCAGTAAAAAAAAAAGAGAAGTGATTTTTATATTCTCTGGGAGGGAGGAAAGTGTTGGGGAAGAAAAATAATTTTTTTTGTACTTTATCTTGAGTATGCAAGACATTGGATTTTAATAATTGTTTTTAATTATAAAATCTAAGGCTCATAAGGCATGGCTTTAAAAGATCAGTGAAACAAAGAATTGGCTAAAATGTTCTGTAAGAGAAAAGAATAGAATTTAGGATATAGCAGGAAGAAATGTGGGTAAATTTAAGGGATAAAAAGAAAATCATGATTGGATCAGTAAAATGACAATTGAGGAGGAAGAGGGCCTGCAGAGAAGCATTGAGGTGAGAGATTTATAAAGGTACCGGTGGATAGAAGAATTTGAAAGCAGAGATGGTTACATTATTTGCTTTGTGGTGCTTTAAAGAACCACCTTCCATTCCCTCAAATATTCAGCCAATGCTAAACACAAAAATACAGCTGATATGAGACACATCTGGGAATTACTTATGTATATTGGGCTATAGTTCATTTTACCCTGTAATAACAAATCAATTTCAGCTCATGCAATACACCAGCAGTGAAGAGAAACTATTGTGTTCTATAATAGCTTTATGAATATTGACATATGTGGTACAACAATCAAAGTTTTCAATATTGTAAGTTTTAACATTTTGTATGTAAAAGCTTTTGTTACATGAGGTGGGTTGCAATTATAGACACTTCAGATGACTTTAGTATAACATGCATGTTATTCTTCTCCAATTTACTAACAATATTTCTGTGTTTTATTATGGAGGAAAATCTAAATCTACTTTTCTTACTGGACTTGAGGAGTCCATTTGCCTGTGCAGGTCAAAGGCTGATAAGGTATGAACAGGAGCTTGGAGCAAAGAAAGTAAGTTGAGGAAGTGACCTATGCCCAGAGTCACGGATGATTAGCTCACAGAACCGGCTCCCTAATGGCTTTCAGTGAAAGGGTTACAGAGGGGAAAATCATTAATCATGGTGACTATGGGAGTTAGGGTCATGGTCAGGGTTGCAGTCTCTATTGATTGGCCTGTGCTAGAGTGGTGGGTAGTTGATCATTGCATCTGGTCCTGATGTCAGGCATGGAGTTACTTCATCTGGTTTCACTGCTTTTCTGAAACACAACTGAGGTTTAGATGTTATCTTTAATGGAAACTCTGTCTCAGTGGTCAATAGACCTAAGGCTTTTTCCTAAGAGTCCCCAGACCAGAATTTCATTGTCTCGAGGGCTTAATGATTAGGGAGTTATCATGCAAGAGAGAAGGCTGGCGAGTCAGGGTGCTGGATGAAGCTAGTTTGCATCAGAAGGAAACAAAATTTTGAGCAAAAAGAAAAAAAAGACTCATGGCCATGGGCAACAGTGTGGTGATTCCTGGGGGAAGGGGGGTTTAAAAGGACTAAATGAAAATGGAAAAAAAATACAAGAAATTAAATTTTTTTAAAAAGGAGAAAAAGTCATTTTAAAGAAATAGTTTCTGTGCTATTACACTTTCATTAAGCGGCAAGGGCAAAAGGTCTTTGAGAATGTAATGAATTTGTTTTTATTCCAGAGATGGCTGCTTTAGAGATAAACAAGTAGAGGTGGTTTATTTTCAAGTAGATGAGAGCATTCTTAGTATCTGTTTCACTTGCCAGACTCACAGGGTTACATAGGGTTAAGTGAAGATAGCAGCACCACTGTGGGAAAGTAAACATTGTAAACATTGTTTATTCACTCTTATCTTTCAGATTCTTTTTCTCCCCCAAATAAATTGCTTTCCCCCATATTCATCTGTCACACTGTTTTTTGTTCTTAGTTCAGACCGGGTTGTATATGCAACCAAGTAATAAATGAAACTGCAGGCTTTAGAATTTAAAAATAATAGCAATTTAATTTATTTTTATGTGGCATTTTCAACTCAGAATAAGGCCTCCTAAAATATTTTCAGATTTTATAATTAGGTAACAGGTGGATTGTGAAGTGTCCCATGCCAGTTAGCAGATAAAACTTCCATAAGAGAATAATTGTAATAAATCTTATAATTTCTAAGAGAATTTTCTATACTTATCTCCAAAAATTGTAAAACACTTTCTATGCACTTCAAATACTAGTTGATATTTTTAAGATAGAAGAATGCTTGTTTCCCTAGTTAAGCATGGTTTTTAAATACACACATACATATATATGCATATATATACACATACATACATATATTCATGCGTTTATATAGTCATACTCATGTGTTTATAACCCCCTCCTAATTTAGAACTATATATTCTATCAGTGATTTCCAACTGGTGTGCCCTGGCACATTGTAGTACTGGAATGTAGGAGCCCATTCTGCATGGTGTGGGCCCAGCCCCCAGTGGCAAACATTTACTGCAAAGTAACTTCCTAAAATCCGTGCCAAACCTTCCAAGGACCAGTGTAACTGGTTCAACCACTTTTCCCTTTTCATTTGCAGATATCCCTCTTCTGTGATGTGCTTAGCTGCATTAGCTCTTTTGTTTTCTGTAAAAGGTAACCACCTAAAGCAACCTGTGCAAAGTAAATGAGGACCATCGTGTAATGTGCCGAGAAACCCAATAAAAGCCAGTCACGGCAAGGGCTGCTGCTTTTGCTCCCCTCGAGAGAGAAGCCATGCTGTCCTTTTTCCACCATTGGACTCCGTAGTCTGTGTGAATGTCTCATTTCATCCATAATGACGTGGACATTGGGGGCCGGTGTCCCCATCACTGGAAGAATTTTTAAACCATGCAATACCTGACTTATCCATAAATAAGAGCTATCCCAATGTGATAGCCCATAATGCTGTCCCTAAGTGTTGCATCCACCAACCACGAGAACAAATGTCGGAGACTTTCAGGGTTTCGAAGATGTTACTTTATTGGCCAAAGTTTTACCTGCGCAGGGGCGAACTCTCCAAACGTGTCCGGAGACACAGTGCTCCTTAGAGCTGCAAATGAGAGTCGCGCCTAACGCTCACAACTAAGGGTTTTTATGGACGCGAGC
>PVKM010016514.1:0-26681 GCA_004027735.1 Carollia perspicillata
GTCTTTTATAACTGATTATTAGGAGGCTGGTAGACATTCTAAATTTTTTAAATGTTCGGATTATTTTGCTGCAATTATTTCCTCCCAGTTTGTGATTTGCATGTTTATTTTTAATGGTGTCTTTTGATGAACAGATATTTTTAATTGTCATGAAATATAATTTATCAGTTTTGTCTTTATGATTAATATTTTTCTGCATTCTGACTAAAAAAGTGTTGCCTGTCCCAAGATAATAAAGATATTCTCCTAATTTTTTTTAAGGAGCTTACTGGTTCCAAGTACACTATGACCACCTTACATTCATGTCTATGTGAGGAATGAGGAATGGATTGCAGTTTATTTCTAATTGTCCCAGTGACATCTGTTAAAAAAGACTTTGCTATGCCCTTTAGATTGACTTGGAACCTTGACCAAAGTTCAATTTGCCACATGTGTGTCTATTTCTGGAATTCCAGGTCTCCTCCTAACCTGTTGCTTAATTTAACATTATGACAAAGTATGTGATCATGATTGTCATAGCTTTATAAGTCTTGAAAAGGTAGCATACATTTTTCAAATTATTTTTTGATTGTTTTGGCTATTCTAGGTCCTTCACATTTTGTATAAATTTTAACACCTGATTGTTTATTTCTTTACAAAAAGTCTGCTGAAATTTTGATAAATATTACTTTAAATTTATCTATTAATTTATGGAAAGTGAACAGTATTAGTTCCAGATATCTAGCAGCATTTTATGTCTTTCCAATTTAGGTAAGTATTCTTTACTCTCATTTACTAATGTCTTATCATTTCAAGAGTCCTTTTCCATATTTCATATGATTTAGTTCTACATTTTTGATGTTTTGATGTTGTTATAGATGCAATTATTATTTCAATGTTATTCTTCAATGGATCACTGCTAAAATATAGAGATATGATTGATTATTGTATACTGACTTTTATCTTGAAAATTTATGTCTTGACAAATTGATCTGTTTACCAATATAGAATGTCCTTTTTCTTTGGTAATTCTTTTTGCCTTCATATTAATAAAGCCATTATCTTTTTATATTTAGTATTTACATTGCATATATTCTTATACTTTATTACTTCTAACCAATCTGTGTCTCCTGCAGACAGCTCACAACTGGATCTTACTTCGTAATCTGGTCTACAAATCTCTGCCATTTAACAGAGGCATTTATTCAATTTATATTTAATATAATTATTAATATTATTGTTTTAATTTCAGAAATTTGTGTTTGTTTCATATTTATTCCATTGTTTTTTGTGTCTTTTGCAACTTCCTTTTTGCCTTTTGGGGGAGAAATGGATGTTAGTGAGAATTTTATTTTTTATGAATTACTTTTAAGCTATATATTTTATGTGTAATTTTAATAGTAGATCTGAATATAATATGCATCTATAAGCTACCACACTTTTCTTCCAAGTAATAGTATGCTAATTCATAAATACTATAAAGCTATAAGTGGTATTCCATGTACACTCACCCTCTGTGTTCTTTTTGTCTTATATTTTACTTGTATATATAACAACTTTATAATACACCATTTTTGCTTTAAACACTTAGTTTTTTAAAGGGATAAATACATATAACTAAAACATAAAATAATTAAAAGGAAAGCTCTTGAGTTCCATTTGGTATTAATCTCTTCAGCCCAAAGAGTTTCTATCTGCATTTCACACTGTGAAGGTCACCTGGAGATACTTTATTTCAGCTCTTTCTATCTAAGAATGTCACTGTGTTGCCTTCATTTTTGAAGTGTATTTTTGCTAGATATAAAATTCTGGTTTGAGAATATATTTTAATATTCTGGCTTCCATTATTTCTACTGAGAACTAATCTATCCTCTCTATTGCTATTCACTTTTATAGATGCCATTTTTCTCTGGATACTTTTAAACTTTATCTTTGGTTTTCAGCAACTGACTACAATGTGGTTTTCTTTGTATTTATCCTGCTTGGATTTGCTAAGTGACTTGGATTTTTCATCAGATTTAGAGTGCTATTAACTATTATTTTATCGAATATTCTGCCCTACTCTCCTTTTCCTCTCCTTGGACTATTTTATATTTTCCCAAAGGTCTTAGATATTCTTTGGGTTTTTTAACTCCTTTTTTTTTAATGTTCTCCATTGACTATTTCAAGTTAAAGCTTCCTTTCCTATATGAAATCCGCTTTTAAGTCCATCTCATAAAATCTTCCTGATGTTATAGATTCTTTTCTGGCACATCTTAGCTTGATTTTTAAAAAGTTTTTGTATTCCTGCTAACATTTTCCATTTCTTTGCAAATGTTGTATACTATTTCTGCTATACCTTTTTTAAAATTATTTTTATCACATATATTTTAAAACCACTACCTGATGATTCCATCCTGTAGTCAGTCCATCTTTGGATCTGCTTCTGTTGACTATTTCCTCTTTTGACCATGGACACCATTTTTTTGTCTTATAATCTGTAAGTATAAGCCAGACCTTTTATAGAAGAGAAAAGTAAAATCTAAAGCAAATAATATTTACCACCCAAAGCTGCAAGTGCCTTTTCTGTCAGTCCACTAGAAGTGAGGGACAGGGTTGTGTTAGCTGGATCTGGACTTGGCTGCTGTTTAGGTCGATCCGTTTCACCACTGGCTTGAAACATTTTGAGGGTGGGATGCCAAGTTTCTTATCAGCGGAGACTGAGACCTGAGCACTGACAGCATTCCAGACATCTGACGGCCGATCCACCAGCTCCCAGAGTTGCTGAAAATATCACCATATTTTATTGCTCAGATATAAGATTTCTTCACTCTCTAGACTTAACACCAAATACTTTCTGTCCCTCAGAAGATACTTACAACCTTTCTCCAACTCCTCCATTCTCTGAAAACCTGAGGGCCATGCGCTCATGAAGAGCCCTGGTGCTTGAGGCAGTGCCTCTTGACTCCCCCTCCTGGAGTTCCCGGGCAGAAGAATATTCTCTGAGCACTCCTGCTGGGTCCACGGCCTGTTGTATATCAAAGTCTAGGTGCCCCAAGAGGCTTATATCATCCTAGTAGGATGCATCTCAGAATCTTTATTTAGAGATAGCACTACATTAGTACTGCAAAAGAAATTAGTACTTCAAAAATCATGCAGGCTACCAAAAGACAATTTGATAGTACATAGTCCAGTTGATACTAGTTTTATTAGATGGAGTAGAATGTATCGAGATATTTTACTATTATTATTTTTTCATTGTTGTTCAAGAGCAGTTTTCTTCATTTTCTTCCCACAACTCCCCCCACCCCAGCCAACCCCACCTCCCATCCTTGATCCTACCCTCCTTTGGCTTTGTCCATGTGTCCTTCACACATGTTCCTTGACAACCCTTAAATGCTCTAACTTTACAGCTCAGATGGTGTCTTGTCACAAGGTGATTCTTGATTATATTCTTTGTTTCTTCATCGCTTACCAATGAACCTTGGGAGCAGCATGTGACTTTATTTCTTCAGTTTTCTCAGTCTGTTCATTGTCCACACCATAAACACTTTCCATTTCTAAAATTATTTTTAAATTAAAAAAAATCATAATAGTCTTTTCAGTTGTATAGTATTCATCACCATAGCATTCAAGGCTAGCTAATAATTTGTGGATCTAGCTTTCCAATTTCTAAACAAGACAGTAATATAATGCAGTGCTGGCTCATTTCAATTTTAGAACATAATGATAAACTACACACAGGAGACTGCATATACTGCTTTTAAAATCTTAGAAGGAAAATACAGTTTTTAAAATTCTTGCTGGCTACAATAGTCCCCTTGAATTAACAGTAGGCCATGGAATTGCATTTGAAATTGTGCCCTGTGCTAACTCGTGGGAAAGAAGAAATCCCTCCATCATCATGAAAAATGAAGTACACCTGGTGATCATAATGCATGATAAGGGCTCTGTGCCCTTTGAGGACAAAATTATTAGAGTGTTTGTCTCCCAACACAATAGGACCACTGAGGAGGTTCCTTTCCATAAGCCCTTGTAAGTATTCCAAGGAGACGAATTAAGCTCCAAATGAGCGTATCCATTAGTAAAGCACCTTAAAAAGCTGCTTTAGAATTAGGACATTTAAAGCTGCAGTAGCAGTGAAAGTAAGTTTCCAAAGAGTGTCCATGGTTCCTTCCACCAAAGCCAACAGCCTGTGGTGCATACTTGAACCCAGTACACTATAGAGAGAGAAGAGTTGCAACCCAAAACTCAGGGCCTGTGCCCTCTGGCCACCCACCAGAGCCTGCCTTCACCCTTGGGACATGTTATCCCTCTTTGTCAGGAGAGAGGCTTGGTTTGAATTCTGCTGGGTAGTGGCTTAGGGATAAATAAGTATATTTTTTAAAGCCATGAAAATCTTCTATTCTCAAAGCTACATTTTAGAAAATAGACAGGGGGAGGTTAAGAATAGTATGGGAAATGTAGAAGCCAAAGAACTTATGACACATGGACATGAACTAAAGGGGAGGAATGTGGGTGGGAGGGAGTGTGCAGGGCAGAGGGGGAAATGGGACAACTGTAATAGCATAATCAATAAAATATATTTTAAGAAAACTATTTTTTTTAAAAAGCTACATTTTATTGTTGCAGGAACCTTAACATTTTATTAAATCATATAAAAGTTATTCATATTCTCCAATAAAACATGCACTAGATCAGAGGTCTCCAAACTGTTATGATTCACTCCTATTAGTAAAATGATATTGAGAAAATTCCCCAATACATGCATATTTATTTACAAATTATATACATGTACTATCTTTATTAACTAGTAATTAAGGGCAGAATATATACTTGGGATTATAGCCATCTTTAATGATGACATGCATAAAACTGTATTTGAAACATTCCTCATCATAATTTCAATTTTCTTGTCTAACTACTGTCAGATCTTCTTCCATGTCTTACATTTTGTTTTTGTTTTTTCATGAATACTGGCTGTCCTTGAGCTCATCTGAAAAGGAATGGTGACAGCTCTGCCCATGACTAGTATTTGCTTGTGCCTGCATTCTGAGTAAAACCTTTAATCAATGGCTTTTCTGCCAGAGTCTTTTAAAGTCACTTGCAGTTTTTCGTGAAGAAGGGGCTGGAGTCGAAGTGGGTGACATCATGCACAGACTCCCTAAACCAGGGACACATAAACTGTAAAAGGACATGATAGACTGAATATTTGAGTGGCATATGTAACATATGACAATGTGACATACAAGTGAATTCATTTTACATACTAAATATTAGGAAAATGTTTCTTATTTTCAGATACAAGGAAGGACATCCTAATACTTTCTGTATTCCATCCTTCTTTCCCACTGGGTTGCACGCACACCTGCTTTGGAGCCCACTGGCTTAAATGACTCATATTTATAAATAGAAAAACAGAACACGATTAACAGAAAGGGAAGTGCTATTATTAATCCGCAAATACATCATGTTCCGAGTAGAAATCAAATTGAAAATCAAGAAAGGATGACAACACAGGCAAGACTCCAACTACGTTAATTTGGGATGATCCTTATCTAAAGAGACAAGGCAATTTCGTTTCCACAACAGGAAGAACCAGAGCAATGCGATAGGAAGACGGGATTCCAGCGGGGAGGGGGAGACATCAGCAATGTGCAGGAGAGTGACGTGGGCTGGCAGAGCAAGTGCATAAAAATGCAGAACAAATAAGACTGCCGAAGAGAAGAAATTGCAGTAAAAATCGGGGTTAGAGATTCACTGGAAATTTAGCTGGGGGAGGAGAGATGTATTCTATCTGTTGGTGGGCCTCAGAATATGCTTCTGTTGTCGTGATAGAGTTGCAGTGAGAGGGAAGGGAGTTGTTATCTTCCTCAGATACTGACTTGAACATTTATATCGCTGATAAGATCAAGTCATCATCTGTGGCACATGTAGTTACAGTGACTCAGTGACACTATTTTCTGGCTTCTTATCCCTGCCTCTGTCTCAAGAAATAGTAAGTCCTTCTCCCCCTCCCAAACCGCCTTTATTCTTTGCCATACCCTGGAATCAGGCTTCTTTTCTTATTACTTTTCAAGAAAGAATGTCCCATCACTCTCATCCAGTCATGACTGTGCCCTATTCATATTTCATAGCTGTCTCCTATCACCCCTCCCTCCCTCTCTGTCCCTACCATACCCCGAGCCTGGCCTTTTTCATTTCCTGCCTCTAATCCATTCCCTCCTTCCTGCCCACTATCTTCACTGAACCATTAGGACACTTCTCTGTTCACAGTAGGAACATTCTCTACTTTAATGCACAGAACATTTAATTCCCCATCCTTACCTTTAAGTTGCTCATATTTCTCCCATCCCCACTTATCAAATCATTACTTTTTACAACAGACAGGGCTGAATAAATATTCGTTGAGTGAACAAATAAGTGAATGGACAGGTATGCTGTGCTGTCTCGATCAAGAGCACCTTAGTGCTTGATCAAGCCCATAGTTGCCTTCTATCTTTTTGGGTTGATAAACTACAGCCAGTTGGTTTTGGCGGGTCACTGTATATAATTAAATGTGTCAAGCTCCTTAAATTCATGTTAACTAGCCAGGATACCTTAAACTGCAATATGTGATTACCAGCCATACACAGTAAAGTTGAGTTGAGCAGCTTTTCACGGCTGGATTCCCATGAAGACTAATATACAGGCAACTACTCTTTTAGCATGTTTCATTGCTTCCAATTATTCTATTTTTATAGCATAGTAAACAAGAAAAATGTTCATAAACACACACGCTAGAGGAGAGTTTCAAGAAACAGGCTGTAATACTTACTTAAAGTTGAAAGTTACAAAGCCTAGGCATTTGGTGATGATCTTGACTTTCTTCTATTTCCAACTATGATAAATGTCAACTTGCTTTGTTCTTGGATTGCCTGAAGCCTGGTATGTGTTGAAGCCTTTCAATTAACTAGCTAATATATTTAAGCTTTTCTCTAAGAGTGTCATTCACTACCTTCTCTTTCCAAGTGCTTGCCAATCGATACCAGCAGAGATGAACTCACAGTCATGAATAAGGTGATTATGTGGCTTTTGTGCTCGCCTGCCTGCACGGCTTCCCTCCAGGGAAAACTTGACATGCCTGAGGTTCCTACTTTCTTTGCCTCATCATATCCCTGAGTTTTGATTTGGCTGATTTGCTACAGAACGAAATCATATAGACCCCTCTACTTCCTCTTAAGAGCTCCTTCTTGAAGGAAGTCTAGCAGAAAGCGCTATCTGTTGACAAGCCTTCCTTTCTGGTTAGAGGCCCCTGTCAGCTAGTTTGGGAGCTACTAGGAATGATTTCCTTTATGAAAAACCCAAACTCCATGCAACTAACAATGAAGTAAATGAATACAATACATGGCAAACCTTATAAAATAATTATAGAATGTCCTATATTATTGTTATGACTCTCCAATTTTAAAATCCTTTTATAACTATCACAACTTCACTGATATCTTTCACCTCTGAACTTTTACAGAAATTAAGATTTTGCACTGAATTATACAGTGCATGTACTATTGTCTGCTGTTGTTAACCACCTGTCCCTCTTTGTGGGTGAGGACTAAATCTTTTAGTTTACATCTCTACCATATCGCACATGGTATGATATATGCAGTAGTGACTCAGTGCTCATGTTGTCTACTGAACAGTTAAAGTTGGGTAGGGGGTGGGGAGGAATGTGGAAAGTAATGACCGAAGTACTGATTGAATGTATTAGTCAGGTATTTACAAAATCCAAGTAACACAGACCCAACCCAAACTTGTTTCACACCTTCTTTCATTTGACAAATATTTATTGAGCATCTACTATGTGTAGAAACTGCCCCAGATGTTTGGAGTATATCAGTGCACAAGACAGAGCAAGATTCCTCTGAGGTGCTTGCATTGAAGTAGAGTGAGATAAATATCACACAATAAAGATAATAAATAATTAGAAAATATAATGAAAGGTTATGGGGGAGAAAAGACAAAGGAACAGGGTAAATGGTATTAATAAGTTGGTGGGAAAAGGTTTTCAGTCTGGGAGATCTCATTGCGAAGGGAAATCTCACTTGCACTTGATAAAGACCTGAAATCAATGACACAGATGCTGATATGTGTGTGTTCTCGGCAGAGATGGCAGCCAGTGCGAAGGCCCTGGAGTATAATCATGCCTTATATGCCAAATTCAAGGCTAGTATGACTATAGCAGAGTGAGCAAGGGGGAGAAGAGTAGAGGAAGAGATCAGAGGACTAAGTTGTGGTGGGAGGTAGTAAGATCATCATGTCGATTTCTTTAGGTAACAGGAAAAAATGACGTTTTAGTCAAGTGAAATGGAAAGCCAATCTCAATAACAGATTTTCAGCAGCGAAATAACAAGACCTGACTTTCATTTTAAAAGATTTACTGTGGTTTATCTGAGACCAATATCAAAGCAGGGAGACCAATTAAGTGGCTATTGTAATAATACAGTTGAGAGATGAGTATGGCTTGAAGCACAGTAGTAGCAGTGTGAAGCTATTTAGATTGTAGATATGCAATTTCAATAATTTGAAAAGTAGGTATATTTGCAAAGTAGAATCAAGAAAGTTTTCTAATAGATTAGAGTTGAAGTGTGAGAAAAGGGAGGAAACAAGGACAACTTCAAGGGTTTTGGCTTGACCACTGGAAGGCTGCCGGTGCCATTTAACTACGAAGGGAAAGACTGTAGGCAGAACAATATTAGATATCCAACAAGATACCGAGTAGACAACTGGATATGTAATTCTGAAATCTGGATGTGAGATCTGAGCTGGAGCACAATTACGGTTTTAAACCACCGTTGCCAACAGCAGTCTGACTCTCCAACTGCAAAGTAGTTAAATGGTATTGTGGCAGGTCGGTGTCCACACTAACTTCTGTAAAATCATCAAGATTAATTTGATAAGGAGAGACAGATATCTGGCAAAACTTCTGTCAACACCTTCTGCTTACAGTCTAAATATCGGTTAAATAGAAAAATCCATTTCTTACACTGACTCCCATTCCCAAACTTGGGTATTTTCCCCAAAGCAGTAAGTATCAAAAAATGAAACATGATAGAAAGACACTTCCCCCAAAATGAAAGAGCTAGTTCCCGTAAGACTAATTTGGGTGAAAAACAGCGATCCATTTCTATTTTACAGGTGTTCTTGAGCAATGGCCAAAAGTTTGCTTTGAAATTCACATGCCAGTCTCTTATATCTACAGATGTCAGATTTTCTTGTAAGCCCATATATGTGTATAACAAATACGTTCTTGGAAACGATGCCTTAAATGCTAGTTTATTGCAACTGAATCAGTTTACCAAAAGTAAAACATCATTGTCTTTCACAATTATGGAAAGAAAAGTTAGAGATATATTTTTCCAATAGTGGTAATCTAAGATGTACATGTTCACTTTAGCTCAAAGATGTTGCTGTTATTAAATTTAAGCCAATGTACAGCTCTAATAATTTTTAAGTACCTTTCACCTCACAGAATTGCACAAACCCATAGACACCTGTATAAGATTCTCGTTGCTAAAAAATCCAGTTATTTCTCCACAGCGCCGGAGATTTGCAATCAAAGGAGTTTTTAAATAATTAAGAGTTACAGAAAATGTTCCTAAATAACACACAACAGACCAACAAAACTTTACTGTCATAGATGGCAAAATAAAAAACAGGAAACTGCTGTTGCTTATTCATAAAGTAACACAGAGCATCAACTGCTGGATTTGGGAATATGCAAAGGCCATTTGTCCTAAAACTAACCTAATATTTGAAGAGGAACACCTGAAAAATCTTGGATGCATGCTCCACCCAAGAGCTATGAAATTTCTTTACATTTTAGTCCACCCCCCCCCGGAAATAAGAATAACAGTTTTCCTGAAAGGTGGTAGTAAAAACCAAAATTATGTTAAAGCACTTGGTAAAAAGCATCTATCTAAAATGCTGCACAACTACAGTGTAAGAGTTATTTTATTAATTATAATAAAAATCTTATTTCCAAATATTAATTCTAGTATTCAGAAGAAATAATATTCAACTGAATTCCTTTATTAAGAAATCCTGATAAACATCCCATCAATAATTCCATTAAATGTATATAACACGGTGCAATTTGATACCTATATGTATATTGAAGTTGTTCCTTTCAGTGGTGCAAGAGCTGTCTCATGACCAACTCATTGGCCTCCAACCACCTGATTTTCCAAAGCATATATTTATAGAGGACAACGTACAAGAATTTCAAAATATATAACCTTACTGAGCTAACTTGGGTGCTGACAGGAAAACCTAAGACTATAATTATTCCAACAATAGCACTCCCTCACCACGTGGGGTCAAAAGCTTCCCCTAAAAAGGCAAAGGTTTGTCAGCAAACACTGGGCAACACAGCTCATTAAAAATTCATTAGATTGCCCTTCTCTTCCTGCAGTAAGATGGAAGTAAAGTCAGGAATTTCCCCAGTAAATCCTTCTCGCCGAATTTAGAAAACAAACTTGGAAACACACACACACACACACACACGCTGTGTTGAGTTTGTTGAGTCTGATGCATTGTAGGTAGAGCATGTCACCCACCTCTGATCAAAGGTGCCACGCATTCAACGGCAGCCTCCTTTAATGCTGAGGACCGACATAGGCAAGTGCTAGGAACTGCCAGTGCCGACAGAGTTATGGGAAATGCGGGTGGAATGCCGAGTATGTAAGATAGAGAACGGGCCTATAATTATTCACAAAACTTCAGGAAATAAACATTCACTTTCAAAAAATTGTTTTCAGCTGCGCTAAAGCCAAGTGACAGGCAAATTACAGTTCAGGGAAGAAAAAGTTTCCATTTTCAAATCTGACGCATTTTGTCGCATCGTACTACATGATCCAGAGTCAGGGCTGCCACAGCCTGTCATGCCTCAGACCAGAGGCCGAAAGCTCCGCACAGCTCAAAGGGCTGTTTGTCCAGTCACACAGTGCGCTAAGTGTGCTGCGAGAAAAGCGCTTGGGGACCTGGGGCAATTCTTTTGGTTAACATTCCTAGGATTTCCACAAGTGCTTTTGGCCGTACATGCTGTGGCTGCTCCTTCAGCATCTCCGTGCCAATGTTTATGGAAACTCTGCCGGCCTTGCCTAGGAACAGCCTCACACTCACATTCTCCCATGGCTTTGTCGGGAAAGGAGGATGGGGAGATAAAAGGAAGAAATGGTTGGAATAAAATCAGCAAGTCTTGGGTGCTCACAAGCTGACCGCTAGCTGTCAGGAAAATAAATAAGGGGCTGATATCTGACAGTATAAGAGAGAAGAAAGGAAATTAAGTTTTTATTAAAAGAGATAACAGCAATGCTATCAGCCAGGCAGTTTCCTATTGCCTGCTGAGTGTAGTGATGAGGACTGCCAGTTCTGTAAATGATAGGCTGCCAGAAATGGCCTATACAGACGCACAGTAAGAGGTCCAAGGAGCTTCGTTCTACTGTGGCTCTTACCCTCATAAAACATTTAAGATGCTTTAACCAATTAGATATGAGAAAATTAAAAATCCTATACACATTGCTTAATTTGGGGCCTTGAACTAGATTTTTTACGTTAAAACGTAGACTGTGCTCAATTAGAAGGGTATATTCAGGAGAAAACTATTTCGTAACAGCTATTTTACACGCAAAAGAATGAAGCCAAAAGTTCTGGCTGAAATTAATGTTTATTACAAGAAATTCAAAGTAATATTCCCTGACTCCTGCTCATTAAAATCTTATGTTACTATTTATTATGACTTTGAGCAACTTAAAAAACAAATCAAAAATTGAACATTAACTTGAAGTATTAAAAAAGAACTGACGATCCCTCCTCTTAGATTAATCCACTTGCTTGTCAAAGTTTGCTACACACTCGATTGTTAAATTTTTCACCCCAAATGACTCCCATGCCTTGAAAACCTTTTATCTTTTTAAAAAAATTGTGAAGGCTCAAATAATTTAGGATAGAACAAAACAGGAACTAAAGGAGAGGACTTGATCCAAATGAGGTAGACATCTTTATTACCACAAATGAACGCTGGCATGGGCACCTGATTCCTTCAATACCCTGAATTGGGGAAAACCAAGAGCTCTCAAATAATGTCCCTTCATACTTCCAGGCTTTAGTATGACGAGTTCTGGGTTGCATTGAAAATGGATTCTGTTTTCCAAATAGGTTTTCAAATTCAGATACTACGAGCAGTGTTTGGCTGATTGCATGGTTTGCGGTGGCCAACCCTTCAGTACTGGTGAAGTGGCGAGAGTGGCAGGCTTCACTGCAGCCAGGCTACAAGTACAGACACTCCCATTTTCAATGCAATGGGTTATTTTGGTGTGGAAAGGGCTGAAGTTTGAGTGAGGAATAAGAAAATAATTGTCTGAGGCACGAGAGCTGTGTAGACTTCCTTTGGATTTTAAATAAAGTTGTTTTTGCACAACCACAAAACTATACTATATGTTCTGTCAAAAATGATTTCTGACATGTGAATTTATTTTAAATTTCTAAGGGAAAAAATGCAACTGAATCACATCTAATTTGCATTTAAAATCTTTGGGGTGGGGACAAAGCATGATAAAAACAAACAAGTTTAGTTACAACAGTTATATTCTTTTTTGAAATAACATGCTTAAAATCAAGACTGTTCTGAATATATATTGCTCATTTAATATATTCAACAGGAAACCTATGGCCATGAATTACTAAAATCTCTGAGTAAAGAGATGAATTACGGAAAAATAAGACATTAAAATAAGTCTCAATAAGGATTCTGTTAGGATGACTCTGTAAGTTCACACTAAAACACATAACCTCCTTTCTAAAAACAGAGCAAGGGCAAATAAAAATCAATTAAAAATAACTCAGCTCAAAAATCAAGGTAAACATCTTGACATACTGGAAGTGGAAGAGAAATGCAAAGCCATGGTTGAGTTAAAACTCAGTGCTTTCTGGGATCTGGGATAGGTTGACACAGAAATCCTTCAGCAAAAGTTTGCAGGGTCTGAAAGCCAGAACTTGAACCTAAAAATTTCTTCAAACCCATCATGAAAAGAGGCCAAAAAAATGTGCTGTTGACAACCAAGAAAATCCACAATCAAAATACTTTCATTTATTCCAAATGAAATTAATTTTAGGGAACATTTTGGCAGAATTTAAATAAGGATACCTATAATGTTCAGTTTATATTTTTCAACATGGTAGACAAATGAAAAGGCAGCCATGTGAAAAGCTTAATAGAAACCATGGGGATAAAATCCTTAAAACTCTCGATAAGTTGTATAAATGCGGAAATAGTCACAAAGATAGAAGCAGTGAAATTTTAAGACCTGATGAATGCACTCAGAGTGCATCACAGAGAGATGGAGGAGGGAGGCACAGTCAGAATCAGAGAACCATCTGGGGGGCTCTCAGCAAGCCTGAACTGATTTCCAAATAAAAGAAAGGGGGGGAACTATAGATGGACAATATTGGAAGATAGTCACTGACACAGTCAATAATTGAAGAAATTCATGAATTTTCATGCCAGAAATGTATTCTGAATGGAAACAAAAAGATGATGAAAATAAATTCCACATGTAGACAGGTACTGTAAAACTGAGAACATTAAAAAAAGAAAGAAAAATTTTAAACTGCTAAAGAGAAAAGAATGTTTATCTACTAGGAATAACCCTTAAACTGGGGAAATGGTTACACAGCAACAACCAAGGATAGGAAAGAATTTAATAATATTCAATATCTTCAAAGTGCTGAGAAAACATAATGGGTAGCCCAACATTTTATGTCCAGATACACAATTGCCTGACTGCAACAGCAGCAACAACAATAAAACAGAAAACACACAAAAGCAGCAGAGTTTCATTAAAAGGCTAAAAAATAGATTTAAGAAAGAAGAAGAATAAAGAGGAAAATTCTTGGATGAAAAATATTACACAGAAATTGATTAAAAATTGTATTATAGATGTAATTAATTATGGACAGTTAAAATAACTATTTGAAAATGTAAAATAAACTCTACCATATAAAACTAAATTCTACTCAGTAATAAAAGGTTAATTAGGAAATGTATCCATACAGAGTCTAACTGTCTTTGGTAAAATTCGTAAGTACTATATGGACGCTATGCTTCAAGCACTCCATGTTTATATCACCTCAGCCAGCACCTTCGCACTTACCCTTCTCCTTGTTTGGAAATGGATCCCCTTAACTCTTCTCATGGCTTTTGCCTCCCACCTTCATTCAAGTCTCTGCTTAAAAATTTCCTTTTCAGAAGTTAGAGGTCAGAGAAGAGGTGACGACTCTCTTTGAAATAGACCCTCTTTTATTTGTCACCATCTAATAGTATATAGTGATCGACTGATTGATTGATTGGTAATCTCTCCTCTTTGGATTAAGCATCATAACAGACATTCAGCTAATGCTTGTCGAGTGAATGAATGGATGAATAAATGAAAGAAGAAATCTAAAATAATGGTAATAATGACTTTTACAACCAACTATTTTCTGAAGTATTTATTACAATAGCAATGTAGGCTAAAAGAGTATTGCAATAGCCTTTGTAAATGTTATTTTAAGTACTGTGATATTGCCAAATGTCTGGAAAAGCAAAGGACCATGTTTACATTGCAAGGTCAAGGTACATTCCTACATTACCTCATTTGTCCTCATGAAAGTGTAATCAATGAAGACATTGAAATTAGGAAGATAGTACTAGTTGACTTAGCTAGTGAGTAATAAAATCAATATATTTGACTCCAAATTCAATGCTTTTTCTACCATACTGATCTTCACACTAAATGTCTCCAAAGTACCTGTTTTGTGTGATGTGTTTGGTTTAACTATTGTCTATGCTTAATTCGACATCATTGCCACCTCCTTTCAAGTTTTTTGCATCACAGAGGAGGAATTGGAAACTATATTTCCAAAGACTCCCTTCCCTTCATGATTCCAAGTTCGAAGCTTCCAGTGAGTCATTTTCACCTAAAAATGAGGGGTGGGAGGGAAGAATGGGCATTACTCTCCTGAAACACTAGGAGCCAGATGTATGGATAACAGGAGAGTCACAGCAGGTCTCCAGGGAGCTTTTCATAACATCAAGCTGAGATCATTTTCTGATCTTTGCTTCCCCAGCTCTTTCAGTGTAAACTTCCCATTAGTATGTTAAGACCCTTTCTACCTGGGGTACATAGAGTTGGTTCTGTTTTCCTGACCAAACACTGAACACTGGAAATTTGCGTATGATATTTTTTTGTGTGCGTGTTTTTAATTCGTTTTTAAAAACATTTTAAATAATTTTTAATATATTTTATTGATTATGCCATTACAGTTGTCCCATTTCCCCCCTTCATTCCCCTCCACCCTGCACACCCCCTCCCACCCACATTCCCCCCCTTTAGTTCATGTCCATGTGTCATAAGTTCTTTAGCTTCTACTTTTCCCACACTACTCTTGCCCTCTCCCTGTCTATTTTCTCCCCACCTTCTATGGTACTTACTCTCTGTACCTTCTCCCCCCGTCCTCCTCCCACTCCCCTGTTGCTAACCTTCCATGTGATCTCCATTTCTGTGGCTCCGCTCCTATTTAGGTGTCCGCTTAGTCTGCTTTTGTTTTTGGTGTGGATGTTAATAAAAGTTTGCTGTATGATATTTTATCACAACCTTCCTTAGCCTTTTAACATGTGAGAAAACTGAGGCATAAAGAATTAGTTGCTCTCAATCACAATAAATGACTAACAATTGATCCCTCAAGGGAATGCTGATTCTGATTAAATTGGAGGCGTGTTTAAGAAGGAATGCCGAGGGTAATTGGCTCAGTGAGAAACAAGGTCTACTCTCCTTGCAACATCATTGACAATACACAGGTACAGAAGCAGCAACTGGTAAATGTATTTTTCCAGTCCTGTGTTAAAATATCAAAAGAATAATAAAATGACAACTCTGGTCTGGCTCTCAGTGACCCAGGTTGGTACTCTAGAAAGTAGCACTTTCATTGGGCAATTGTTTGGCTCTCTGCATGAATCAGAATTAAAGAGGTAGTCTCATGTGTTATATATTATAAATTAGCTATATCATTATGTTTTATTTTCAAAGTTTTAAAGATCTCCAATCATTTTTTTATTGCCCATTCAATTACTATAAACCCTTACTGGGTAAATAATCTGCCTTCTATTAGGTTTTTGTATTAACATATCATTTTCTGGGTGTACTCAGACAAAACACCAGCTTTTACCTAAAGCCCCTGGTCACTCAGGCAAATGTATCATTCATCCCATGGTGCTGCGTAACCTCGCAGAGAAGCCAGCCTTCTAAGTAAGATCAATAATAACTGTAATGTACTCTGCTCTGTACATGCAACATTTGGTCCTTCCCTTAGGAAAGACTAAAAGACAGTCTAAGAATAGTGTTGCTATTATCCAGCACCTTTATTCTTGTTTTACAAGCAACATGCAATTTAATTTGGATGTAACTCTCTATTCTGTAATGTGTAGTTCTTTCAGAATGCCAATGTGAAGGAAATGGCAAGTCAGAAGAGCCCAGTAACCATATATTTTAAACATTGGGCAGGCATTCATAGATCTACCATGTGCCCGATCTTTGTTTTTGGTCCATCAGGCCACAATTTATGTGAAATCATTTGTCTTATTTTTATTTCAAGACTGCAATGGATATGCTGTGTGGTTTTGCAGTTAGAGAAAATGATTAATAGGTCTCCTTAGTTTCTGATAAATGGTTGGGAATATAAAAAATGAAACAAAACAACCAACAAGCATAGATTGTATAACTAGTGATCCAGAAGTAGAACTGTAGTCATTCACTGATTTCTGGGGAAAAAGGCAAGAATCTGATGAGAATATATCTGTATTTTCCCACTCAGGGCTTCTTATTTACAAGTCAATTTATATTCTTCATGTATTTTCTGACAATGGAGTAGATCAGTACTGTATTTTAAGCAGACTGCATCTTAGGGGTTTTTAAACTGCTTTTTCTATGTCTAATTGGAGGTTAATGTGTGCTTTGGTTCAACGAGGGTATGAGCTCTAGTATTAGCCATTCCCCACGCACAAGCAGAATGTTTGGGCCACAATTTGTCAGGTGATTAGGATCTGCTTGTGTCTGTTCAGGCAACCACTGAACTGCCTGCGATCCGCACCACTAATCAGGTTGCCTACTTGGTTGGTAAGGCAACTGAAAACATCAGCTCAGTTATTTTTTCCAGTCTGGTGTTTTTCATGTCTGCCACTTTATTATGTTGCTTAATTAATATCTTTGTTCTGCATTCACTTTTCAACTCAAAATATAAAAATACATCAGTGTGTTAGTGTTACCATAGTTTTTAGTTTGTGTAAAAACTTGGCAATGCCTTTTACCCTGACCTTGATAAGCAGATTACTAAAATTCTCACAGTGACAGATGTAGACAGTCTCCAAAAAATAGGTTTAGTTCAGTCTCATGGCATATGATGAAACAGAATCATTTTTCTATTTACCAACCAAAATTATATCCATGCATTTCCACTATCATCGTCTACTTTGTACTTAGTGAAAACATTAAGCAAATATTAATGATCAGTATAATATTCCTGAGGCCTTTGTCTCTGTCTTCAGAGTTAACATTAAGGAAAAAGCTGAGCAATTACCAAATGGATTTCATCCACAAAGACAAATACCTAGAAAAATCAGAGAAAGCAAAACCCTGTCCTCAATTTTAAAAATCTTTTCTTCAATCCTTTTTAACCTCTTTTTAAAAGTAGAAATTATTCCAATAAATATTTAATGGGCACTTAATTTGTTACAGGCCTGTGGATATTCAAAGGATAAAAACACCCTCAAGACTTTATAGAAATGGGGTTTGACAATGGATTCAATCCCACACTGCCTCTCCAACGCCATCCACTCATCACATCTCAATTCGGTACCCCAAAATATCAGGAAAAAAACAAATTGTGCATCTATAAAAATACATGAAGCAAACTACATAAATTATGAAACATATACATGATGTTTTCAGTTAAGTGTAAAAACTGTACATTTTCAAAATAGGAAAAGTCATTCGGTTTATTACTACAGCTTTAAGGAAGATGGGTCACCACTCCATGAAGTTGTAAGTACTGTACCCCAGCCCAAGCCCTTCTCCCTGTGTATTCTAGTAAGCAGCCCTGAAACAGACAAGGATGGAGTATCATGGGTGCATACAGAGCAGCAACTAAGAGCAACAAGTCCATCTGAGACTCATTGCCTCACCAGAGTGTCCTCTTCACAAAATCTGGCTCCTCTTTTTCTGGGTAAGGAGATCAGAACTCTAAAAGGAGACAACGGCAAGAGATACACTGTAGGCTTTTTTTAAAACTAAATGTTTGCTCATCATATATTCATTCATTGGACACGGGTTCAGTAAGTGTTTCTTGAGTGTCCATCACGTGCTAGGCATGTGACATTTACCAAGAATCCCTTATGTGCCAGGTAGAGCTTATCAACAGTAGTGATGTTTCCATGTCCTTGAGAAGAAAAATAAGAATCCTAGGGAAAACATCAATCCATTCATTTCCCCTACCCACTGATGACTCAAAATCTTATAACTTCTGTGTAGAAAAAGCCACACACCAGTCTGCTTGAGATGAGTTTCCCAAAACTTCTATGGGGAAATACCTTCCCACTAGGAAAATTATAAATTACAGAAATTAAACTAACTCTCTCTGGTTTATAAAGCATTGTTAAAGAAATAAGAACACCCAAGCCTAAATGAAATCCTAGATGATGCCTAAAATAGAGGTATTTCTGGGAAAGTATATTTAGAAGAAATCACAGAGAAGATAATTTTTATGATCACCTTTCTCTGCTTCTACAATATTGAAAACTTAAAGGAGCAAAGACACCAGTTAAAAAGAAAAAGAAAAACTGTGAGTTATTTTGCTTAAATAAAAATGCAATTTTACCTGAAAGGACTCTTTTCTTTCAGTGCGAGGCAATAGTAATTTAATTTAGGAGGCTGTTAACTCCTGAAATAACATATATAAATCATATTAAAACCACCTTGGAAGTTGTAGTGAGCAATGAAATAGATTCCCAAGACCCATAAAAGAGCCCAGCTAAGTGACTTATCTAAAATATACACCAGGTAGCAAAGAAGAGAAGCCAGTCTTAATTAAAAGCAAATATTCTATTTCCTTTTTCTACTTTTCTATATTTGTCTCTTCACTCAACTATAGTATCCAAGTAATTTTCTGATTATTTCTATTAAGGTCTATTTTCTTTTCTTTTTCAGACAGAGTTTGTCATGAATTAAAAGATGTTTAAAAAACCGCTTAGCTCCATTCAAAAATCAAACCAACTTTCTGCCTATCAAATATTTGATAAGAATTTTGCCTGTGTAAAGTCTGCAAAATAATGTTTTTGTATTATTACATCACAGCAACTAAAGTGTCCCAAATTAAAAATTTCAAATGTTTTGGGGCAACTATTTTCACATTTCATATAAAAGGAAATGGATTTAAGATTGAGAAATTAGTAGGTGCTTAGAATAATACAGGTAAGAAAGAATTATTTCTCCTAATTCAAGGTCAATTACTATTGTTTTTTTACAATTTAATTCATTTGAAGACATATAAATAGCATACATTTTATGTTATACAGAGCAATGAAATATTATATAACCCTTATAGCATCTGTTTATCTTGACCGTTTGCTATTTATCACCAGTAATCCTGTCTATGCCAATGGAGTAGAACGATTTTTAGAAATGGTCACTAAATTGACATAGCTACTGGATATCTGTTGTTCATAGTTTTGACATCCTACATTATTGTCAATCCCCATTTGTGGTGTACAAGAAGAATATGGTATCAGGAGAGGGAGAACTGAAGTTTTCCAGCTATGGACATTGCAATAGCTGAAAAGGCATTTCCTGAATTTGCTCACTCCAGAGCTGACCATACTTCAGAAAATTGGAAATCTACAAAAATGGGAAAAGTGGACTTGGCTGGTATGGCTCAATGGATTGAGTGCTGGCCTGTGAATCACAGGGTCGCTGGTTCGATTCCCACTCAAAGCATATGCCTGAGTCGTAGACCGGGTCCCCAGTAGGTGAGGAGTGAGAGGCAACCACACACTGATGTTTCTCTCCCTCTCTCTCTTTCTCCCTCCCTTCACATCTCTGTAAAAATAAATAAAATAAAATCTTTAAAAAGAATTTGAAAAAATGGGGTAAGAAAGAAGTGGGCAATTCTAACAGCCTGCATTTTTAAAAGAATAAGGCAAGGTTCAGGATCTACTGGGGAGGTGCTTTTGTTCCTCTACAATTTTTTTTAATGTAGGCCATGGATTTTTGACAGCAGCTCCAACCTAAGTTCATATCCAAGTGATTTTTTTAAAATTTGCTGAGGAGAATCAGAATTGGCAGGAAGAAGCTCTGACACCTAAATGTTAGTTCTTAAGCATTACCAGGTGTGTCTTTCAAGAACTGTGGTCACTCTAAAGAGGCTCTTACGTGGGGGAAAAGACAATTATTGACTTGAGATCTGAAAGACAAAACAAAAAGCTAAAAAAAGGAGTTACTTTTGCTGATTTAGAAGTTTTTTTTAAAGTTAAGAGAATTTTTCTTCATTTAAAAAAATTTTTTCTATGTCTTAATACTCTTTTTCTACAAAATGTTGATATGGGAAACAAAGAATACTTTCCAAACATTGACACAGAAAGAACACACTAATGATTTAAGTGATCAAGCAATAATTTTGAGATTTAAGGAACATGAAATTAAACTTGAAAGTTAGGAAGAGAATTTAGCTTTGCTTTGCAAGATTTTTATGAAGATTATTTATTTGAAGATTATCAAATAAGACACATGTTATTTTGTCTTCACAACTAGAAGGACTAAAAAATGTATCAATGGAAATACTAAAGGTTTTCACTAAATAGACACTCAGTAACATTTGAATAAAAAGTTCATGTTATATATTTATGGATTAAATCTACCACTTTGCTAATCCCAAGCACTGGTACATGATAAAAGTCCACTGTAGTCAGGATGGGTGTTGAAATACCTCTTTCCCAAGGAGAGTCTGCTTACTTAAGTGCTTTCTGGTTTTACTGAGATTATTAGCTCATCTCAAAAGTAGCTAATCATTTTCTGAGAGGAGCTACAGGTGGCTTTGGTTGCCGGTCTGCCTGACACCATCTTCTCCAAAGCAAAACACGTCCTACGGGAAAGGACTGGGGAGCATGTAATCCTACCCATGTCGGACAGCATTGCTGTTATAAGAATGGAATCACTGACCATCCATCGTAAACAATGTTGCAATGGACACAGGGGTGCTTATGTTCTTTCGAATTAGTGTTTAGGGTTTCTTCAGAATTAGAAGTAGAACCGCTGGGTCATAGGCAGATCCATTTTTAATTTATTGAGGAAATTCATATTGTTTTCCACAGTAGCTTCACCAATCTGCATTCCCACTAACGCTGGTGAAGGGCTCCCTTTTCTCCACATCCTCACCAGCTCTTGTTGTTTGTTGATTTATTGATGATAGCCATTCTGACAGGTGTGAGGTGATATCTCATTGTGGTTTTTTGTTTGCATTTCTCTGATGATTAGTGATATTGAGAATCTTTTCATATAGCTATTGACCATTTGTATGTCCTCTTTGGAGAAGTAACTATGCAGATTCTTTGCCCATTTTTTAACTGGACCGTTATTTTAGGTGTTGAGTTTTTAATTTCTTTATGAATTTTGGATATTAACCCATTATTAAATGTATCATTGGCAAATATGTTTTCCCATTCAGTAGGTTGTCTTTTTGTTTTGTTGAAGGTTTTCTTTGCTGTGCAAAACTTTTTAGTTTGATGTAGTCCCATTTATTTCCTTTGCCTGAGAAGATACATCAGAAAAATTATTGCAACAAACAATGTCTGAGATTTTGCTGCTTGTTTTCTTCTAGGATTTTTATGGTTTCATGTCTAATACTTAAGTCTTTAATCCATTTTGAATTAATTTTTGTGCGTGGCATACAGAAATGTTCTGGTTTCATTTGTATGTACACATCTGTCCATTTTTCCCAACACCATTTATTGAGTAAACTATCTTTAGCCCATTGTACATGTCTGCTTCCTCTGTCAAATATTAATTGACTGTAAAGGTGTGGGTTTATTTCTGGGCTCTGTAATTCTGTTCCATTGATCTCGGTATCTGTTTTTATGCTATTTTGATTACTGTGGCCGTATAGTATAGTTTGATAGTTGGTAGAGTGATTTCTCCTACTTTGTTCTTTTTTCTCATCATTGCTGTTGAAGCAGCCTAAGTGCCCATTAGTCAACGAGTGGATAAAGTAACTCTGGGACATTTACACAATGGAATACTAAGAGGCTGTAAAAAAGAAGAAGATTTACCCTTTGTGAGAGCATGGATGGACCTGGAAAGTATTTTGCTAAGTAAAATAAGGCAGTCAGAGAAAGATAAATACCATACATTTTCATTTATATATGGAATCTAATGAGCAAACTGAACTAACAAGAAAATCAAGACAACATCATAGAGAGCAGCCTGACAGCTCTGGGTGGGAGAGTCGCGGGGTGAAGGGATTCAGTGAAAAAAAAAAAGGACTCATGGACATGTACAACAGTGTGGTAATTGTTGGGGAGAGGGGATTGAAGGTGGAAGAGGGTATAAAAACACAATAAAAAAGAATGGGAAAATACAATAAAAAAGAATGGAATCACCGAAAGAATTAAAGATGACAACAACCACAAATAATTATGTCTTAAAAAAAGTAATTATTGGCTAGTGTAATAATGCTGCAATGAACATAGGAATATGTGTATTCTTTTGAGTTAGTGTTTCAGGTTTCTTCCCAGAAGTGGAATTAGCTGAATTTTTATCCACCAATAATTAACTATCAGAAAGGAAACTAAAAAACAATCTCATTTATAAGTGCATAAAAAAATTAGGTACTTTAGGCAGTAAAAGACCTGTACTTGGAAAATTATAAGACACCAAAGAAAAGAAATGAAAGGAGATGCAAATAAGTGGAGGCATATACCATGTTCATGGATAAGAAAAATTAACATCATTAAAATATGCATATTACCAAAACAATTTATGGAATCAATACAATTCCTATCAAGATACCAATGGTGTATTTCACAGAACTAGAACTAATAATCCAAAAATCTATGTGGAACCATAAAAGATCTCCAATATTCTCAGAAATCTTGAGTAATAAGAACAACATTAGGAGTATCACACTACTTGACATCAAACTATACTACAAGTACATAGTAAGCAAAAAATCATAGCATTGAAATCAAAACAGACATCTAGATCAATGGAACAGTGTAGGAAACCCAGAGATAAACCCACACCTATATGGTCAATTAATATTTGACAAAGGAGGCAAGAATACAATGGGGTAAAGAAAATGTATTCAATAACTGGTGTTGTGAAACTTGAACAGATACGTGCAAAAATATATAAATAAAACTAGACCATCCTCTTACACCATACACAAGAATAAACTCAAAATGTATTAAAGTCCTAAAAGGTTGCTGGTTTGATTCCTGGTCAAGGCACATGCCTGTGTTGCAAGTTTGGTACCCAGTCAGGGCATGTATCAGAAAGCAGCCAATCAATGTTTCTCTCTCACATTGATGTTTCTGTCTCACATTGGTGTTTCTCTCCCTCTTTGTATCCCTTCTTTCCCCTCTGTCTGAAAATAAATAAGTAAAATCTTTAAAAAGTAAATAAAAAATGGGATAACATCAAAGTAAAAAGTTTTTGCACTGTAAAAAACCCCTTCAACATGATGAAAAACCACCCACTAAATGAGAGAACATACTTGCCAACAATACATTTGATAAGGGGTTAATGTCCAAAATTTACAAAGAACTTAGAAAACTCAACACCAAAAATAACAGTCCAATTAAAAAATGGGCAAAGGACCTGAATAGATACCTCTCCAAAGAGGACATACAGATGGCCAATAGACATATGAAAAGATTCTCAATGTCACAAATCATCAGAGATGCAAATTAAAACCACAATGAGATACCATCTCACATCTGTCAGAATGGCTATTATCAATAAATCAACAAATAAGTGTTGGTGAGGATGTGGAGAAAGGGTAACTCTTATGCACTGTTGGTGGGAATGCAGATTGGTGAAGCCACTATGGAAAACAGTATGAGTTTCCTCAAAAAGTTAAAAATGGAACTACCTAATGCCAGCAATTCCACTTCTGAGAATATATACAAAGAGACCCAAAAGACTAAGTCAAAAGAATATATACTAGGAGGAGAAATGGTCATGGGAAAAATACAGTACGAAATAATGTAAAACAAAAGAACATGCACACCTAAGTTCATTGCAGCGTTATTTACAATAGCCAAGATTTGGGAGCAGCCCAAGTGTCTATAAGTAGATGGGAAGACAAAAAAAGCAGTAGTGTATTTACATAATGGAATACAACTTGGTAACAAAGAAGGGAATCTTACCTTTTGTGACAATATGGATGTACCTGGAGAGCGTTTTGCCAAGTGAAATAAGTCAGTCAGAGAAAGACCAATACCATATAGTTTCATTTATATGAGGAATCTAGTGAACGAAATAAACAAAATAGAAACAGACTCATAGATACAGCTGTCAGAAGGGTGGCAGGGGTGGGAGGCTGGGTAAAAAAGGGGAACTGATTAAGAAAAAAAAAAAAAAAACCAAACAAACAAAAACTGAGACACAGGTAAAATTATGGTGATAACAAAAGGGAAAAGGGGGTGGGGGAGATAGAAGAGGGTGAAGAGGGGATAAATGGTGATGAAAAGAAGCTTGACTTTGGGTGGAGAACACACAATATAATATACAGATGATGTATGGTAGAATTGTACAATTAAAACCTATACAATTTTATTGACTAATGTCACTCCAATAAACACAATAAAAATTTTTGGAAAGTTTAGATTCACAAAGGATTTTGATTAAGATGATGAAAAGTCTCAGCCTAAACAAGAACAAGCAATTGAAAAGAGAATCAGAGTCTAGAAAAGAACAAATAGGAAAGCTGTACATAAAGAGATATTACAAGAAAAAAATCATGACCTAAAAATTGAGGAATTGTATCATAATGATTGAAAAAAATTTCCCTGGCTGGTGTGGCTTAGTGAATTGAGTGAACCAAAGGTTGTCAGTCTGATTCCCAGCCGGGGCACATACCTGAGTGGCAGGCCAGGTCCCCGGTGCAGGGCATGCAAGAGGCAACCACACATTAATGTTTCTCCATCCCTTTCCCTGTCTCTAATAATAAGTACATAAAATCTTTTAAGATAAAGAAAAAATTTAAAGGCTACACGTTGAGATAGAACCAAGACCTTACCTATTATGCAACACATTCTACAATGTTGGCCAATTTCAACATACACCAGGAAGAACTGAAGGGAAATGCCTCTCTCTCTGCGATGAGGGTGAAGAAACTGGGACACATGAGCACCTGACCTTCAAAAGCATAAATGCCAATGGCTTTTAGAGCCAGATGGTAACATGTACAGGGGTGGGAGTATCAGGGTATTATTCTTATAAATATGGGATCATAAGTATGGGATCATACACAAGGGAGAAAAAAGGAAGCCTTGATTGGAAAAACTTACGAGAATAACTATACATATTTTGTGAGGGTAGAAACACTTATATATACAAACACATAGATTATGATGGCTTTCAAGGGAAGGATTAAGCACCAAGGTGGGACACAAAGAATTAAAAATGAAGCAGAAAAAGGAAAATGTTGAGTTTCTTCAATTGTTTGGAAAGAAACTGTAGTCTATGATGGAATTTGGTTCTTATGACTGAAATGTTTCTTTGGTGTTGGAAAAAGGATTGTCATATCTGTCTTTAGAAACTCTTTTTCAAAATACAAATCTTGTGCCACAAAGTATCTTCTTCTAAAAAATGATTTAATTCTGAAAATTCTTTTAAAAATTAACTACAAATAAAGGTTTCCAGATTGATGCTGAACCTACTCCAGCTCATGGAAGAACCATGTTCCAGCCATCAACCATGAATTCCACTTAAAATAAGTATTGCAAACCACCCTGATTGGTTTTAGAAGCTGAAATCCCCCCATGGCTAAGGCTGAGTAAAAAGACCTTGGGACCATAAGCCACTAAGGAGACAAAGCTTATCTTCTGGCAGGGTTGCTGCCTCTGCCCCCTTTATTTCACCCCACTTGGTCCCAGGTAGATGACTGGTAGCCAAAGATGGGTATAATTCCTCAAGGGAGGGATGACCAAAGACAGGCACAGTTATGATGGGGCCATCAGGGAAGGACTTGGGGGGCTATAGAAAAAGGAGGTGATGGATCCTCACTCCTCAGCTTTGACATAGCCTGAGTCCTCATTCTACCTGTAAGAAGTCTCCTAATCTCTTGGTTGTCATACTCCCCCTGCCTGATTTAAGCCTGAAACAATGCCAGAGGGTGGTGTAGCCCTGAGCAGGAACATGTGGTCCCCCGGGGTGATCAGGCCTAAGAAAGAATGCATGAAATCCTGTGAAACCTGCTTTGCTAATACCCTCAATTTAAATGATAAGAGTCCAAGCATAGAAGGAGTTTGTTTCCCCAAAGTATTTTGGCTCCTTAGCTATCTGACCCTGACTCAGAATAAGCCCTCAGAGTTCTTTGTATGTTATCTATTGTTTGATCCTTACTGCCTGACAATGATTAATGAGCTTTACCTGCATTCC